>PISW01004376.1:0-167769 GCA_004023785.1 Mungos mungo
AAAAAAAAAAGTCCTTCATAAATGGAAATCTACTTTTCAGATCTCAGTCACTATTGTGATTTTATCAGTATAATTAGTTTTTAAATCATTTGAAGGTAAGGCATAGCTCTTTATATCCCCAACCAATGCTTTCTGGGATGGCACTATGTAATAAAAATAGCGCTGGAGCTAGGTTGAAATTGATTACTGGTTAGCAACGTGACTTTTTCTCATGGACTTTATCTCCAAATGAGATAGGATTAGGTCAAGCTGCAGACATTTTCAATGTTAGCATCCTGTAGCAATGCAAATCAGTGGTTCTTAACCTTCTTGAGGTCCCAGAAACTTCAAGAATCACACACTCTCCTCAAAGAAATACTCATACTTTTCTATCTGCAACACCTACGTAGACAGTTTCAGGGGTTATGACATTCCTAACCCCTACCGACGGAGCACTAAAAACTAGCGAGAGCTAAATGATTTCTAATTATTAATTTATTGAACATTTATTGAGTTTCTATGAGGCTCCAGGCCCTTTGCCAGGTAATAGGATGATGTCAATTGTCTTGATCCTCCTGCAAAAAATGACATTTTTTCATACTTTTAGATTTTTGTAAGGTCTTTGAGTCCAGGAGATGATTGGCTAATTCTTGCATTCAGCAACAACAATAAAGTTATAGGTTCTTATATAAGCCAGGCATTGAGAGAAACACAAAAAAGACATGGTTCCAGACAGAAAGGCAATTACAGAGGGAGAGATGCAAAAAACTACAATGAATGCTACATTTCTCCTAGAAAGAATGAAAAGGAACTTAGAGCGACACATGACACAGCATGAATACTAAGCATGATGGAGTTAAGTGGACAGAGGAGCAAAGGAGGAGACCCATTATAAATTTAAGGAGTAATGAATGCTCTCTGCCAGGGCTCTCGGCAAGAAAAGCAAAATAAAGATACATCAGTGAAAAATTTTGTGAGCGGTCAATACCACATCCTAGCAAAGGCTAACATGTGGCAAAACTGATTTTGAAATTTTCAGTTTAGGTGAATGTGAATACACGTTGGTTTTGGAAACCTGACAAATTCTTTTTTTTTTTTTTAGCAGTATATTCTTCTAATTTCTTTTTTGTTATTAATTTTTCCAGTTTTATTGAGAAATAATTGATATATATCACTGTATAAATTTAAGGCATATAGCATGATGGTTTCACATTTATAAATATTGTGAAATGATTACCACAGTTGGTTCAGCTAACATCCAATCTCTCATTATATAAAAAGAAAGAAGAAAAAAGGAGAAACATTTTCTCCTTATGATAAAAACTCTTATGATTTAATCTCCTAACTATTTTCCTATAGATCATACAGTAGTCATAATCATCATGGGGTATATTACATCACTGGTACTTATTTATTTTATAACTGGAAGTTTGTACCTTTGGACCATCATCCTTTATTCTCCCTTCCCCCGCCCTCTGCCCCTGTTAACCATAAGTCTGATCCCTTTTTCTCTGAGTTTGTTTATTTTTGCTTTAGTTTTAGAGTCTATGTATAAGTTAGATCATAGAGTTTTTGTCTTTCTTTTTCTGACTTATTTCACTTAGCATAATGCTTTCAAGGTCCATCCATGTTGCCGCAAATGGTAGTATTTCTTCATTTTTATGGCTGAACTATTCTATTGCATAGATATACCACAACTTCTTTATCCATTCATCCACTGATGGACATTTAGATTGTTTCCATGTTTTGGCTACTGTAAATAATGCTGCTATGAACACAAGGATGCAGACATCTTTTTGAGCTAGTGATTTTGTTTCCTTTGGATATATTCCCCAAAATGGAATGGTTGGATCATGTGGTCTTTCTTAATTTTTTGAGGATCTTCCATACTGTTTTCCATTGTAGGTGTATCAAATTACAGTCCCAACAGTGCACAAGGCTTCCCTTTCCTCCACGTCCATGCCAGCATTTGTTATCTCTTGTCTCTTGATGATGGCCATTCTAACACGCAAAAGCTAATATGCATTGTGGTTTTAATTTGCATCTCCCTGGTGACTAGTGATATTGAGCATCTTTTCATGTATCTGTTGGCCTTTTGTATATCTTTTTTGGAGAAATGATTATTCAGGTCCTTTGCCCATTTTTAAATAGGGTTATTTACTTTTTTTGCTATTGAGTTGCATGCGTTCTTTCTATTTTGAGTATTAATCATGACTTTGATATTAATTCCTTATCAGATAAAATTTGTAAATATTTTTTCTGATTCCATAGGTTGTTTTTTCACTTTACTGATGGTTTCTTTTGTTGTGCAGAATCTTTTCAGTTTGATGTAGTCCCACTTGTTCATTTTTTATTTTGTTGCTTGTGCTTTTTATGTTGTATGCAAAACATCACCACCAAGACCCATGTCAAAAAACTTTCTTACGTTTTCTTCTAGGAGTTTCATATTTTAAGGTTTTACATTTAAGTTTTTCATATATTTTGAGTTAATTTTTGTGAGTGGTATCAGATAGGGGTGTAGTTTCATTCTTTTACATGTGCATATCCAATTATCTCAGTATGTTTATTAAAAAGACTGTCTTTTCTACATTGGATATTCTTGACTTCCTTGTCAAAAACCCATGACATTTTTAAATTTTAAAAATTTTAATATTTTTAATGTTTATTTTTATTTTTGAGGGGGGTGGTGAGCAGGGGAGAGGCAGCGAGAGGGAGAAACAGAATCTGAAGCAGGCTCTAGGCTCTGAGCTGTCAGCCCAGAGCCTGACACCAGGCTTGAATTCACAAACTGAGAAATCATGACTTGAGCTGAAGTTGGACACTTAACCAATTGAGCCACCCAGGCATCCCAAAATCCTGGCATTTTGAAATGCAAATATCAACCCACAGCTTAGCAGGAAAGATTTGGCAAAATATTAATGTCGATCTTAAGCAGAAATCTCAGATGTACCCCCCCCAAGAGCATAATTATGTTGGAAAACAGTAGCTGTCTAAACTTAGTTCTGTCCAGCACATCGAAGAACTGGCATTCTCTGCTTTTGCTAAAATTTTGCTCCAGGTCCCAGGACTACGAAAGTTCACACCTTCACCTTGTGTGAAAAAGAATAAACAGTGGTCTTTGGCCAAACAGACATTACAGAAAGAATTTCAGTACAGATAACTTTGTAGGCTCTACAGCCATTCAGAACTGGGTTAAAATACAGAAAGGCACTGGCTGTTTCACAAGTGAAACAGTTGAGCAAGTAAGTTATTCAACCTCTCTGAACCTTGATTTCCTGATCTGTAAAGTGGGAATAACAACGACCTCAATAAGGAATTTGTAAGAAATAAGTTAGTTAACAGACATAAAGCCAGTGTCTAGCAACCAAACAGTACTCCGAGAAAACACTTTGCATATAATATGAATTCTAGCCATAAGTGTAGTGTTCATCTTACTCTAAAGGAAACATCAGCTCACATAAGGCATTTCTAGGGTCAGAATTTGAAGACTCTGTCACTGTGATCTCAAAAAACCTTTAATCCGATCATTATAGAATTGTTGCAGATCTGACACCCTGAGCCACGTAGCTAGCCCGTTCTTTCAGAGCCTGGATCTCTGGCCTTACCTGTTCGCTCCTGGCTGAAGGAATGGTTTTCATACTTGCCACTCCTTGTAGTTATGGTCACATTGTAGAGGCGGCCTGGAGTCAGGGAGCTGAAGGAACATTCGCTGACGGACTTGGCAACAACGAGGGACTGAATTACCCTGCTGCCATGAGAAAGTGTCACCACATAGTTATCCACATCTCCGGGAGCCGGCAGCCAGGAAATGGTCAGGTAGTCATTGCGACCAGAGTTGTTCACCGTCACTCCACTCACACTGGAGGGGACTGGGATTTCAAAAGCAGGGGAGAAAATTTAACAAGAAAGCACAGTCAAAAGTCTGGAGTCATCTACGCCGGTCAGAAGAAACAGTGTGGGTTCCGGAGATCTCAACTGATTACCTAACAGGTCAAAGATGTATGAGCATTTCACTTTAGCTTTTGGAAGCTGAGTGTTCTTTTATCAGCAAGGTTAACTCAAATAAAAATGCAAGAAGGTCTTTTGGGTGCCTTACAAATATATGGGTGCTGCTACTGCATTTTTATGGTGTTGCTGTTTGCAAAATATTTTAAGTGGAGGCATTTTTATGTGAATATGTCACAGAGGTTCTTTCTGTAGGAAAAGGAACCAACAACAATCCAAAGGAATGAGCTCAAACCAAACTCATCCATAAGCAAAGATGTTTGAAGGGAAAGGTGAAGGTTGCCGTACCTTTTCTAAAGAGCTTAGACTTTAGTTTTGGTCTTCTTGTGATGAAGTTCTTTATTCCTGGGGCGTCTAATAACTAACACGACCAAAGTGTTTTTATCTTCCCTTTACAAAGCATTTCCTGCCCTCTAGTGGCAGGAAATAAACCTAAATGCCCATCCTGAAAGCAACAAATCTGGAGATTGACCCAACTGTGGGCAGAAAGAGCTATTGTGATAATGACCATAATCATTTGCTTATTTTATTTGGGCCTTAGTGCCACAAACATTTACTGAGGACCTACTATTTGCCACATACACAAAAATGGAAAATATGTGGATGCCCTCACAGAGCTTCTTGGCTAGAAATAGCATGCAAATTAATCATTGTGATATTGAGTAGTAATTGTACATGTATCAGAAATAAGTGTACAGTAAATAGTATTGCCAGTAGTGAATATCAGAATAAAATCCTGTCATGTATTTAAACTGCACTACTGTTTTCATCATTGGTTCACTACTTCACCTAAATATTCTCATATAACTGTCACTCTCGGTATATCACATACAATGGGCAGGGTCCAGCTAAATGCCTCTGGGAATCCTTTTAATCCAATATGCTCTGACTTTGTGATTTAAGCCCCAAAGTCATCTTTACACGTGCAAGCACTTGTCCTCCAAAAATTACAAATAGCACTGCATTGAACAACTCTGCGAATCCTGTCTCATGTATATGAACATTTCCTAGATGTAAAGTTGAACTTTTTAGCTATCACATTTAGATACTGATATCTTCCTCCCTCCCTCCTTCCTTCCCCTCTTTATTCCCTTCATTTAACAATCAATACATCCTCTGGTTGTTCTCAAAAGAATTATGCTTGTTTTTCAAAACTGCTAGAAATGTTTGCAATTACTCGCATTTCATTAGAAAACATACAATCATCAGATGTTTTGTCAAAAAATATAAATTCATGTTTACAAAAAACAGATACAAAATATGTTTTTCCTTTAGGACAAGAATCTCCTCAGGTTAGAATTAGATTTGTTAAGCATATCCGATATCTTAAATTTTAAATATTGTTTTTAAGAATTTTTTAAAGTTTATTTACTTATTTTGAGAGACAGCAAGTGTGAGCAGGGGAGGGGCAGAGAGGGAGGGAGAGAGAGAATCAGATGCAGCCTCTGTTTACTGTCGACGCGGACCCCAATGTGGGGCTCAAACTGTGAGATCAGAACTTGAGCTGAAATCAACAGTCCGCCGCTTAACCGACTAAGCCACGCAAGTGCCCTTTAATTTTAAATGTTTTGCCACTTTATCTAGGCTGAAGGTTTATTTATATGTTTCATCTCTGTGGAAATATAAGTGAATGAGAAAAACTTTCAAAACCTTTCAATTATTTCAGCCTTGACACATATTTCAGGAATTTGAATTGATGGTAATAACTATCAAGGCTTTAGCCATTGACTATTTTACAATCTACTGTATACAAAGTTTACTAATCTAGGCAAATTTCAAAATCTCTAGTTATTGTGTTTCTATAGTGGTATCCCATTTCCCCCCTTCCCATGGTAATGTCTGCACTCTTAATGTGTTTGAATAAAATAACCCATACTCATATTTATTCATATTTTGCCTTCTCCTCAAAACCTTGTAATCATTCTTCAAAGAATTTTTTTGACTTGTTTTTGCATACTTCTGTTACATGCAGTGGGTCAAATACTGATATGTCTGCTGCAACTGAAATTTAGGCATAAAGACACCTATCGGCCCCACTTATTTCAAGTTGTATGAGGCACCAAACTGTTTTAGTATATCATAGTAAGTTGGAAAGCCCTTAAGGTATTTTAAAATGGGAATTAACTTGTGTAGCAGAATCTGACTAGTTGTTAGGTAAACCATTTCTCTTTCCTCTCAGACACAGAACTAGACTATGGTTCCCAGCCTTCTCTGCATGACATGTAGCCATATAGCTGTGTTCCCACCAATGGAATGTGGGGGGAAGTGATGTGTCTACTTCTAGGTCTGATCATCTTCCCCCACCGGTAACTTTTATTTTCTGGAGAAATGGATAGAGTTGTGTGGAACTAGAGGAAGGAAGAGCCACAGACGGTAGGAGCCTGGATCCTTGAATTATTGCTTGGAAAAGAACCAACCAATAGAGCGGTCTAATTGGGAACCCCCACATTGTGCAGTTGTGTAAGCAGGAAATAAGTCAGTCTGATCTGACTAACACAACTGCAACTCACTGGGAAACAGGCACAACCTCTCCTCAAACCTCTTCTCAGCTTTCTTTCTTATTTTTCCTTCCCTCCCCCAACAGGGGTAAATTGGGGTAAATTACTGGGGACAGATTAGAAAATGAAGGCTTCAAGACATAAGTTAATGGAAGAGCTAGGACCAGAATTTATGTCTCCTGATTCCCAAGCTAAGTTTTCTTCAGTGCCCTACCCATGATTATGCTATCAATTGTTAGTGCCAAGAAGTACTAAAAGAGTAGAAAGGAGGTATCAGGAAGAAGGATGTGGGTAATAATGTCAGCTGCCATAGAATGAGAAAAATGGCACATATCAGTATGCCGGAAATTTGGTGAATGTCTATCAAAACTAGGAAATACCTTTTCAATGATTTAGTTGCTTTCCTAGGAGAGTTAATGAACTTAATGTTCTTTGGGTTCATTAAGTAGATGAGATTCATGATTTTAAAAAAGGGACATATCTATGATGACCACAACTGATACTCAGATCCAGGCATCAGAGATCTAGAAGGAAGAGCCTGAAATCCAACTTATAATCATATAAAATTAAGTAGGCAAAGTTGCCGACCTGATTCTGGGTTCATTAGTAATTATTGAAGCTTCTACTGAATGCATTTAATTTATTTCTTTCTAAGAAACTGGAACATAACTTTTACATTGTTTATTTATATTCTCTCTTGGTGTTGTGTAGAATATTATATCTCTTTCTCTGGTGCCAACCCTGTCTGACACACATGACCACATAGTTCTTTGCCCTATTTGACTGTGATCCCTTCAAGGTCAGGGAACATTGTTTAGGTGGTATATAGTACTAAGTACTTGTTTAATGCTGCTTATGAAAATATATGTGATTTGGGAATTTTATAAACTCAACTTTCAACCACAGAAGTTGGAGATCATTTCCTTTCTATGTCTTAAAAGCACATGAAAGGGAGTGAATTTACTTTTTTTTAAATGTTTTTTATTTATTTTTGAGAGACAGAGAGAGACAGCATGAACAGGGGAGGGTCAGAGAGAGGGAGACACAGAATCTGAAGCAGGCTCCAAGCTCTGAGCTAGCTGTCAGCACAGAGCCCGATGCAGGGATCGAACCTACGGACTGTGAGATCATGACCTGAGCTGAAGCCAGACACTCAACTGACTGAGCCACCTAGGCGCCCCATACTTTTTTTTTTTTTTTTAAACAGGCCTCATTACTTGTCTTCATCTTCATTGGGACATGAGCATTAAGGAAATCCTCAACTGAATGAGGGGATAAGCCTCAGCATCAAATGACTATTATGTTACCACCAAGGTTTTCCTGACACATTTATGGGAGATTTTAGAAAATTCAGAATTCCTTCTCGCTCACTCTGCAATTTCCATTCCTAGGAGAGTAACATGTAGCTTCTGGATGGTAGGTATTGAAAGTTGGTTTTTGGGAAAGTCAAAAATGGATCTGTGTTCAGGATGTTTAAAAAAAAATCCTAGAATAGACTCTCAAGTTTCCATGTGCCCTTCTTACCTGTCCTCCCCTCCACCACCACTTGTCGGGATGAGATTCCTCCGCTTACTGTTGTTACGACCACAGAGTAGAGGCTGCCTGATTTGAGGGAGTGGAAGCTGTATCTGTTGGTCTCACTGGAGACACTTTCATTTTTGATGACCACGTTTTCATGAATCAGTAAGACTTGGTAGAACTCTACGTCTCCCAGTGCCTGGGTCCAATTGGTAAACAGACTGCTGGTTGTCCCTTGGTTGGCCACAAACAAGCTGGTCACTTGGGCAGGCACTAAAGCACAGTAGACAAAGAGAAGGAAAAAAACACCAGATGACATTTAATCACCCTAAGGAAGTGTAACAAAGTGAATCAAAAATGGAGACAGTCTTGAAGATGCTAAAAATATATCTATATTTTTTTTGCTATAGACTCTCAGCTCTATTTCCTGTGGCATATGGCAAACTATTCCCATATAGAAGCTGTGTATATGGAAAATCAAAATTACTTCAGATCCAAGGATGAGATAATGCATACCTATTAAGTAGTTCTGATTTTACATTTTCAATAATGAAAGAATGCTATTTTTGAATATTGCTTACTTTATGTGATTTTATCTGTCCTTACCTCATGAGAACTGAAAGCCACATGATCCACCTGAGCTGAAGGTTGTTATGGTTACGGGCTGGTCTTGGGAAATCCCTTCAACCTGATGATTAGGTTGTAGTTTAGAAAACTGGTTAATTCTTGGGGCCCCAGGGTGTCTCAGTTGGTTGAGCATCTGACTTCGGCTCAGGTTATGATCTCACACTCTGTGAGTTCAAGCACCACATTGGGCTCAGTGCTGACCACTCAGGGCCTGGAACCTACTTTGGATTCTGCATCTCCCTCTCTCTCTGCCCTTCTCCCACTCACACTATGTCTCTCTCTCTCCAAAATAAATAAACATGAAAAAAATAAAATAAAAAAGAAAACTGGTTAATTCTTTACTGGCATAATCTCAAGAGGACCATTATTAGTGTATGTGAAAATGCTACAATGGTATAAATTATATTATCACATAATAATAGTAATTAACTATGATAACCATAACAACTAGTAGTGATAACTTTTGAGTGCCTGATTTGTGCCAGGTATCGACTCTACGGCTTTTAGAAATCATATTATTTGATACTCATTTAAAACTCTGTAAATTTGATTTCATTATTCTCTTTACTGAGAAAGAAACCAAAGACAGTAAAATATAAGTACCTTAGCCTATTATCACAGTGCTAATGAATAGTCATCCTGGAGTCCAAAGCCTGATCTATCTAGCCTCTGAGACTGTGCCCTTTTCCTAATTAACAAATATATTGTGATTTCTAACCTATCCATTAAAAAGTCTCTCACACAGATCTTGAAGCTGGTGCTTGATCAACATCTTTCATCTTCTTTGTGCCTCTTCCCTGAATTTTGGTAATCAAAAGGATTAGAACCTTGGCACAATCCTCGTTAGAATTTGTGAACTTTTCGGTTAAGACACAAATATATTCATTAAAAACTATTACAGTAGTTGGGTCAGAAGATTCAATTCTTATTCTAAATTTCATATGGAAAGCAAAGGAACTAAGATGCCAAATAATTTTGAAAAAGAAGAACAAAGTTGGAGGAGTCACATCATCTGATTTCAAGACTTACTAGAAAGCTTCAGTAGTGAAGGCAGTGTGATACCGGCAAAAAGACAGAAACATAGATCGATGGAACAGAAATCAAAGTCCAGAAATAGGCCAACATATATATAGCCAATCGACGTTTTACGGAGATGTGAGGGCTATTCGGTGGAGGTAGAAGAGTCTTTTCAACAAATAGGGCTGGAATTATTAGATCTTTTTATGCAGAGACAAAAACTTTGACCCAGATCTCACGCACATATAAAAATGAACTCAAGATGGATTATGCACTTCAATTAAAAATGTAAAACTATAAAAATTCTACATGAAAATCTTTGTGACCTTGTATAAGGCAAAGATTTTTTAATATGACGCCAAAAGTACGGTCTATGAAAGAAAAAACTGATAAATTGGACATCAAAATTAAAGGTTTATGTTCTCTAAAAATACACTAATAAATTAATGAAAAGGCAAGCCACAGGTTGAGAGGATATCTTTTCAACACACATTTCTGACAAAGGACTAATATCTGGATATATAAAGAATTCTCAAAATTCAATGATAAGAAAACAAACAACCCCATCAAAAAATGGACAAATATTTGAGAATATGTTCTTCCCCAAAGAAGATATGTAAATGGTAAGCAGGGATAGAGAAAGATGCTCAAAACCATTAGGCATTAGGGAAAGGCAAATTAAAACCACATGAGATACCACTACACATTTATTAGAATGGCAGAAAAAAAAAAAGAAAAAAATCGAAAAACCTTGCAATACCAAGTGCAGTTGAGATTATGGAGGAACTGGAAATCTCATATATTGCTGGTGGGAATCTTGGGAATGTAAAACTTTACAACTGTTCTGGAGCTGTAAAACAGTTTGGTAGTTTCTTACAAAGTTAAAAATACACTTACCATAATGGCCCAGTAATGTAAATGTTGAGAATGATGAAAATGATCTTAAGACTAACAAAATGCCTTGGATTTCCAATTCTGGCAACATAGTGGGCTACATATTGTGAAACCCCTCCCCCCAAGAAACACAACTATGTGTGTTGGATAAAATATAAAACTATAAATGTATGAGTGTGTTGTCAAGAATGTATGGAACTCTCAGAGAACTAAAAGTCAGTGATAGAAAAGTAATTGGGTCACTGAAGCATACTCTCATCCTGATGGCACCTTTCAAACATACATCTAGGCTTTGATTTTACAGCTTTGCAGGATCTATGAGATAGGAGGTAAAGTGTAGGACTTTCCCAAATAGGAACCTCATAGGTGACCCTGCATAACATTGGATCCTGAAAGGTTACACTCTAAGTATAAGTGAAATAAATATTCCCTCTCTGCCCTCAGCCTCCTTGGCACTGGATGAAGAAGGAAAAAAAATCTGCTGAGAATTCATAACCTCAAGACAGTTTCAGTGAGTTTGCAACCCAGATTCATAAAACCTGGGTGCTTCAAAAGCCTCAAGTTGAAATTTTAGATTAAAATACGTCTGGGTTGATAGTATCCTGTGCACCTCAAAGAATCAAATGAAAAGAAAATTCTTCCTAAAACCCATCTTTAAACAAAGCCTCAGAGAATTCCTACCAAGTTTCCAAGGCGTATGAGTTTATAGAGCAAAATCACAAACACTTAAGGAAGTAAAGCATCCTGAGCAAAAGACAGCAAACTCAAAAGACAATAGACATTTCACATAAAGAGACTTGGAAAGAGAACCAGCTGGAATGTTGGAAAATGAAGAACATACCAATTAAAATTTAAAACTCAGTGGATAAAGTTGAAAAGATGAGACAGAACTAAAGAAAGAATAAATGAACTAAAAACAAAGGACTGAGGAAATTATTTAGACTATAGCCCAGAGAGCAAATACATGGAAAACATGAATATATATTATACACATATATATGTATTCTATATACATGGATATATCCCTGATTCTATATATATTCTATATACATGAGTATATAGAATATTTATGGAATATATATATAAATTCTAGAATACCAGAAGGAGAATGGAGGCAATATCACAGAGTTAATGGCTGATAAATTCCAGGCATGATGAAAGATACTAACCTGCAAGTAAAGAAATCATAATGATCTCAAGCAAGATACACAAAAATAGTCTGTATTTAGGTTATCACTGTCAACAACAGAACAGCAAAGGCAAAGAGTAAATCTTAATAGCATTCATAGCAAACAGATTACTTAGAGAGAAAAAAATTAGACTGACAGCTGACTTTCAACAGCAAGAATAAATGCCAGAAAGACTACAATAATATCTTCAATGCACTGAGAGAAACTAACTTTCAATGTAGAATTGTAACCAAGAGAAAGTATCTTTCAAGATTGAGAGCCATGTTAAGACATACACAGAAAAACAAAGTTTGGAGAGTTGGTCCCTAAAAACCCTAAGAAAGGAGATGTGAAAGATGTTTTCCAAAATAAAGGAAAGTAAGCCCAGACAGGACTTGTGACATGCGGGAAGGAAAGATGAGAAGATAAGTGGTAATTTTTTGTGGGCTTAAGAATGGAGAGAGAAATAAAATACAGAACAACAATATATAAATTGGATAAACGAGGCTTTGATGATGATTTTGCTTCCTATTTCACTGAGAAAAAGAAGATAATTGCCCACTTGCTACATTTATCTAGTTATTGGCAAAAGCACCCAATACTCTTTTTTCCCCCAGTTGACACCAAAGTTAAGCTACTCATGTCCTTTCTCTTCTTTTTAGAAATTTTTTAAATGTTTATTTACTTTTGAGAGACAGAGACAGAGAGAGACAGAGAGAGCACAAGTGAAGAAGGGGCAGAGAGAGAGAGAGAGAGGGAGACACAGCATCTGAAGCAGGCTCTAGGCTCTGAGCTGTCAGCACAGAGCCCGACACTGGGCTCGAACTCACAAACTCGTGAGATCATGACCTGACCTGAAGTTGGTGCCCAACCGACTGAGCCACCCAGGGGCCCCTTTGTGTTCCTTTCTAACGCCAATTCCTTTACTTGTGCTCTAGACCCCAGTACCTCCTGCTTACTCATAGAATAACTGGAACAATTCTTCCTCCCTCTTTACATCATCACCACTCCTTTCTCTTCTAAAACATTCCTGTCAACATAAGACATGTTGTCTCTTCTATTCTTAAAAACAAAAAAATCCACCTTTCAAACATGCTTCCTCTTTCCAATGATGCCCTATTTCTCTGCCTCTCCTTTGCAGCAAAACTCCTTAGAAAAGTTGTTCTCTGCTCTATTTCAATTTCAAAATAAACCCAAACAAAGTAAAACAAACACTAACAAAGAGTTGAAATTAGTATAATAAAAAACAAACAATAGAAAAAATTCATAAAACAATGACCAGTGCATAATAGGCACTTAATGAACATTTGTAAACTGAATGTTAATTCACTACACAGTATACGTTTATAGAGAATGTTACCTGTTCTTCCTTTAGTTGAAGATGAATTTTTTAAGTCTCCACTAATACTGGTGACTGTAGCTATGTATTTTCGCCCAGGCACCAGGTTAGTAAAAGTGAATTCTTTGGCATCTTTGGGGAGTGACTTGTGGATGAATGTGAGGTCTCTGTCCGCTAGTGAAATGATGTATTTCTCCCATTCTGCTACGGGGCTCTGCCACATGACACCCAGTGAGGTCTCGTTGGCGTGTTTGACACGAAGCTGAAGAACAGCCAGGGGCACTGAGCAAAAGGCAGTGGAGACTGTGTTACTGATTTGATTCGGAAACACTGGAGCAGGGGCGCCTGGTGGCTCAGTCGGTTGAGTGCTGGACCTTGGCTCAGGCCCTGATCTCACGGTTTGTGGGTTTGAGTCCTGTGTCAGGCTCTGCACTGGGAGCCTTCTTCAGATTCTTTGTCTCTCTCTCACTCTCTCAAAAATAAACATTAAAAAAAAGAAGAAAAAAGCTCTAGAGTATTTCCTAGAGAGCTGTTCCCTTCCAACTAAAAGAGGGTTCCAGTTCAGCGTTCCTTTTCGGAATGTGTATGAGCTCTCAGGAAAAATAAAAAAGCTAATCACAAAATCTTTGCTGCTGTTATTTTTTTATGATTTTATTTTTAAGTAATCTCTACACCCAATGTGAGGCTAGAGCTCAAAACCCTGAGCTAAAACATTGCACGTTCTTCCCACTGAGCCAGCCAGGCACCCCACACTTTGTTTATGTAATGTATCCAGAAAGGAAGATTCAAAAGAATACTATTGGAAAATGCTTTCCTGGGTCATTTATTTTTGACCACATATTACCGTATTTATTTCTTCATATGAATTCTATGATACAAAAATATTTAATTCAATCTTGTCATCCATAAACCCACAGAGAAAGGTCCATGTTTGAGTATTTAGGTGAAGTTGGGAGTACTTTTCACTCCGTTCGGTTGGATAGATAAAGTCTTTCTTCTTTTCATTTCTGAGAAGGGGACACTGATGTATCCATGAAAGCAAGAGCAATAATAGTACCTGATTAAGGGCTCCCATTATCTAAAGAATTGAAATTCCTTTAAAAGGTTTTATTATTACAATTTCTAGGATATGTTGTTAAGAGTAAAGTGCTGGTCTCACAAAACAACAGAGAAACAAAATTATGGAAGAACTATATTGATTTTTACATCAAAGAAATCTTCTATAATTCTATTCTAATTGAGTCCCTAAATCTGTATCTTCCTTCTTTAATGTGCTGAAATGAATTGGATTGTTACATCAAAGCCTACTTCAACTTCCCTTATTGACCTAGAGGTACAGTTTAAGCAGTTTAAGAAAATTTTCCTGATAATTATGACAATATGCTGAGAGCCCCTACTGTTTCTTGAGAGTATTCCAAGTAATTTGAGGTGAATGAGGTAAAATATTGGAGAGGAAATAGACACTTATTCTGTGAAATGCTAAAAGTAGCTTGTATAGGTCTTTGATAGGTCCTAAGCTTAAATAGGTCTTTGATCATTATCCAAGGGCTATTAATATCTGGAAAATGAAGATGTTACTGGAAGACCCAGTTGGCAAGGTAAGGAGGTGTCTTGGTCCTTTTCTTTGACGTTCTTCTAAGTCAATTGAACATTGAATCAATGTAGTTATTTATTTATCATCAGGCAAGAGTGAGAGAAAATATATTTGAATTTCACTCCAAGTATGGAATATTCCATGTCACAGAAATGTTGAGCTTGGAAGAGCAATTCTCTTAGTTGAAAGTTGAGGTAACACACTCAGAGGGGTTGTGACTTGCCCAAGGTATTACAGTACAGTGGTGACAGCCAGAATACCAAAACCCATGTCTTTGGATCTTCATTCTCTTCTACCGTAAAACCCAAAGATATCCCTCTTCACATTAATAACCTTTCCTTGATACATGAAATTAGTCAACATTAGACCAAGGCAAATTAGGTCCAGCAAAAAAAATTTCAACTGTCCTCTTTTGTGAGAAGGATTCTCAATTTGTTTTTCTCCTATTCTTTTGGTGTTTAAAATGGCTTTCTTTTTATAAAATAATGGACTTACTAGTGGAAGCAATTTTTAATGTTCTAATTTGACAAAATTAAAGTCACCAAACCTAATTCAGTCTATAAAAAGTCTGTAATATCTTAAATAATATCTTAAATTCAGGGAACACAGCGGGGGGGGGGGAGGGAGTGAGGAGGGACGACACTGACAAGTATCTGTGTTACTTAGGAGAGGGACCAAGTTAAGGTTCCAAGTCATTAACACCTTCATATTTGCTTACCTGTCCTGCCATGGCAACGCTTAGAATTCTTCAGATTTCCACTCTCAACAGTGACTTCTACCGCATACTGTCTTCCTGGTATGAGTCCGATGTCATCTATGACATAGTGTGTTTCCTCCTTTCCCACCGTGATGTTGAGCAGTACCACAGAATCATTGAAGAGCAGGATACGATACTGCTCCCAGTCTCCAGCAGGGGGCGACCAGCTCACTACTAGGGATCTTATGGAACCATTGCTGTTTGCCTCCAGGTTCCCAACATTCTCTGGAACTAAACGGTGAAATGATGTCAAAAAGGAGATTCTAAAAACCAAAAGTAAGGATACTCATTCACTTTTCATGGGCGATAGTAGATAAGAGACCTAATTGCTCCAGTTCAAAACATTTCTCTCCCTTTCTAATGTTTGTGGATTGCAAATGAGTGTTCCTTCATTTTGGAGGCATTGGATACTCAAGAAATGAACGCTGAAATCATCTTAGTAATATATCAGTAATGCAATCTTCTGTAACACTGTTAATAACCTAGAGATATGAGTGCTGTGTTTTATTGATTGCACGCCAGCCCCAGAGACAATATTGATGTTGCTTCTAATGATGTTGACATTGATGCATGTGGTTGGTGCCTTTTGGTAGAGATACTGCATGTTGTGGTCATGAAACATTCCTCTCTTTTCCAATGACAAGACTAATCTTCTTGCAATATAGCTCTGGCCTAATTATTCATTTGCTTAAAAACATTCAAGGTCTCTCCATTAATTACAGAATAAAACATCAAGTTCTGGGTGTGGCATTTGTAGCTTTCCAAGATCAGACCCCATAATCTCTGGCCACTCCCTGCAGCCGCCCTCTCCCCTGCTTCCCTACTCTCCCAAACGCTGGCCTCCAACTACATTTTCTGAAGACCTGTAAGTATCCTGGCCTCTGCCTTCCTACCTTTGCTTACATTGTTCCTTCAGCCTCAAATGCCCTTCCCTCTTTTCCCTCTTCACATTTTTTAAGTCCCAGTTAAAGACCATTTCCTCTGAGAAGTCTTCACTGCTCTTCGGAACAAGAATTTTGTTAGCTTGTTTTCCTGACCATTGGCTCTTGGTTGGAATCTCTAACAGCACAGAGAATGGACTCTCAAATTAAATACTGTGGTTTAAATTCTAACCCCACCATTTACTGGCTAGATGACTATAGACAAGTTATTTTATCTCTCTGAATTATCTGTAAAATGATAATAATGGAACCTCGCTCATGGTTTTGACATGAGAACTTAATGAAATAATGATGTAAAGTGTTTAGTTAGTGCCTGATATGTGGAAATATCAATGCAATTACTATTATTAAAATGTACTATTTTTATTTTTTTGTGTGTATATTCTATATTTGTCTGAGTAAAATGTATCTTCCTTAAAAGCAAGGGTTGGCAAAATAAATATTTTGGGATTTGCAGGCCACAGATGGTCTCTGTCTCATCTTCGTCTTTCTTTATCCTTTTTTAAAAAAAAAACCCTTAAATATGTAAAAGCCACTCTTAGCTTGGGGCTACGTAAGTACAGGCCACAGGCCATATCAGGCTGAAGGGTGTAGTTTGCTAACCCTGACATTTTAACAACTTTCCAAACTCATCGCACAATAATTTACACACAGGAGGCACTGGATAAATGTTTGGTCACATAAATTAATAAAATAATTTATGGAAAACATGATTAAGTGCTAACTGGCACTCACTATAAGAGTTGATCAGAAATGTTTTATTCGTTAGTATCAATGCTAATGCATTTACGCTACTTAAGTGGGGTGACATGAAATAGCACAGGGCAGAGCTGGCTGTGCACATCATTCAGGAAGCATTCCAAACACATTTGCTTAAATAACTCAGAGGAATGCAGCTAACCCTCTCCTTTACTCTGTATGTAGGGCCCTGGGCCACAGGCACCCTTAGTCATGTAGACCATGTTTCCCAAGTTGGGAACTTATTTTACCCCGAAGAATGGATCCAAGATGGATCAGACAATGATTTGGAAAACCAAGGAATATTCTGGAGCCCTACACTAACCTGTTCTTCCCACTGCCATCTCCTGAGCAGACAATTCGCCCGAGACACTGCTGACAGTAACTTGATAAAGTCGTCCAGGGGTTAAGTCTTTGAATTGAGTTTCAGTAACCTGAGGTCTGAGTATTCTGGATTCTTTGACAATGCCTTTGTGAAACAGGGTAATGTTATAGGAATCCACATTTCCAGAAGGTCTTTGCCACTTGACCTTTAGAGAGTTCAAAGTGCCATCATTTGTCACCTTCAGATCTGAGACTTCCATGGGGGCTAAATAGGAAGAAAAGAAAAGACACTTTAACTCAGGATATTGTACCAGTCTTATGGCCAAATCTTAACCTGTCTCTTAATCCCTGTAAGCCGCATTCCCTGCTCAGAAGAAAACAATGATTTTGGTAGCAAAAATAATACTGCAAAATCAAAGAGAGGCTGTCTGGCTGTTGGAAAGAGCATAAATATGGGAGTGGGGAGCCTGGATACTGGCTCAGCCTTGGCCATCAGTCAGCTGGCAACCCTGGACAGTCCTGTGAATCTCACTGAGCCTAGGGATCTTTACCAGCAAACGAGGTCCTGGAATGCTCACAGAAGTCTGTCATCTGCCTAATTTCTCCCCATATTAGTGTATTTAATAATAGCAAGTACATAATAAATAGATTGCTTAACTCACTGGCCATCACAAAATTTTGTGTGCTAAAAATAGGCTATCTTTCATATAAAATCATGATAAAGCTCCAGAGTTGTGTCATTATTTCATCAAAGGAAAATGATTACAAAAGAAAAACACTTTGGTGAGTACTTTTTCTACCTCTTGGCTATGTCATAATTTTGGGCTTCACTAATAACAAAACAAAAACATTTCATTTTTAAAATCGGCACAGCACACTGATTTGGTATAGGCCAGTGATGAGTATAGTTTGTTCTTGATATACATTAATAATCCTTAAGATATATGGTACTTTTAGAAAGGATTTTATTTTAAAATGTTTTTAATGTTTATTTATTTTGAGAGAAAGAAAGAGAGCAAGCAGGGGAGAGGCAGAGGGAGGGAGACTGCAAATTCCAAGCAGGCTGTGCACCATTGGCACAGAGCCCGATGTGGGGCTTGAACTCATGAACCATGAGATCATGACCTGAGCCAAAATCAAGAGACGGATGCTTAACCAACTGAGCCACCTGGGTGCACCTAAAGATTTTCTTTTTAAGCAATCTCTGCACCCAATGTGGGGCTCACACTCACAACTCTGAGGTCAAGAGTTGCATGCTCCACCAACTGAGCCAGCCAAGGGCCCCAAGGTATACGGCACATTTTTGTTGGGAATGTTTATACATCTTTTAGGGTGTGATATGAAGGATATGTAAATGTACAGGTGCCCTCAAATATCCTTCTCACCAATCTCTTGTAGTTCTAAGAACTCTCTCCAAACATACACTACATAACTTAAACATTTCTCATAAAATTAGATACTTTACCAACAGAGGGAATAGCTTACCAAGAGAAGGGATTTTTTAGACCCACCAGAAGCATTAGAATCCATTAGAATGTAAGCTCCAAAGGGCAAAGAGTTTGGCCTTCTTAGACACTGTTATATCCACAATGCCTAGCATATAGTTTATACTCCATAGATACTGAATGAATGAATAGAATGAATGAATGAATGTGTACATGAAATGTTCATTAAGACTTAGCACAGATTAGGGCACCTGGATGGCTCAGTTGGTTGAGCGTCTGACTTCAGCTCAGGTCATGGTCTCACAGTTTGTGAGTATGAGCCCCATGTTGGACTCTATGTTGACAACTCAGAGCCTGGAGCCTGCTTTAGATTCTGTCTCCCTCTCTCTCTGCCCTTCCCTGCTCTCACTCTGTCTCTGTCTCTCTCAAAAATAAATAAAACATTAAAGTTTCATTGGACACAGAGTTTAAGAAATGGCTGTTTCACAGGAGCAGGTCTTTGTACAGCACTGAGAAAAGTAATCTTGGCTCATTGTGAGTGATGTCACAAAGGCAGTGGATGCTTATTTAAGAGAAGGAAGTAGGAATCCTTACCAAAGAGATCAGAATACTAAAAAGACAAGCTAAGACTAGATCAGTGGTTAACTTTGCTACTTCAGAATGTTGCCAAGGTCTCATCTAAAACTTAGAATAAAAGGGAATCCCTCTTTCTCTGAGTAGAAAAGTGGGTACATCTTAAGGGCCTTTTGCAACATATGAATTTCAATTTGTCCCATATTACCATTATTCAAAAAATTTAATAAGCTGTGGTTATTGAACATTTCCTTGATTTGAGCTTTATTCTTGTTCAGCTAGTTAGTGGGACTTACTTGTCCTGGCCAGTGTCCATCTGTAGTTTTGCAGCCCTGCAGCCTCAGTCACAATGGTAAGGTTATAGAGGTGGCCAGGTGTCAGGCCGTGGAAAGTGTAGGAAGTAGCATGTCTGTCCACGACAGTGCCATGAACTAGGATCTCTTTCTCCATGAGCATCAGCTGGTATCTTTCCACATTCCCAGAGCCATGGGACCAGGAAATCAAGAGAGAATTGGTTTTTGCTGAAATATTGATATCTTTCACTGGGGATGGCACTGGGGACATAAAATGCATTGCCAAAGAGTCATTCATAATTTCCTTATAGAAGACATAGACACATTTAATTCAAAATCACATTTATGTATGCTTCTCTGTACATCTAATTTGTGTAATAGGTAATGAAAACAGCACTCTTGAAATTTCACGGGAACCTGGATTAATGCTCTTTTCAAAATCCACGCCTAAAGCTACATCATAGATTACCCACTTAATAGGTATGAAAGTACTTTTTGCCAATGAAGTATGATATGGCATAGCAGCAAAGAGAAAAGAAAGGGAAGAATTATGGAAGACAAAAACCAGAAAGCAAGAAAGCAGGAGAGAAAATGAGAGGAGAGGGCATGAGGAGAAGGACAGTATTTCATGGAAGGAGGTGGAGTGTGTCTGTGTCATTGACATCAGGATGTCCCTTGTTCCTGGTGTAGGAATATTTAGGAAACATCGTGACTGATGTTATGAAAAGAATATACAAAGGATGAAAACACTTATTACAAACTGAGAAACCGAGGCAGAAAATACTGTGGCCTAAGATTTGAATTAGAAAGGCCATTAGGAAACACCTGCTTAATTTTGGAGAGAATTCCAGTCCCAGAGAAGTTCCAGGACTTGTTCAAAATCAACCAGCAATCTAGCAGCACAGCCACGTCTCCTTATTTTCAGTCTAGTCTACCCACCATACTGCACAGCATTTGTCTGTCTGTCTACCTACTTATCTACCTTCCTATCTACCTGTTATCTTTGGTCTGGGGGCATTCTTACTTTAATCTCTTCCATTTACTGTATTAAATACTCAACTAGCTGTAAACGGGTCTTACCTGTTGATCCATTGGTATAAACTGTAAGGGAACGTTTCTCTCCAGAAACAGCTGTGATGGCAATATTGTATTTATTACCAGCAGTGAGGTTAAAAAATGTATGTTCGTTCCATGAAGTGCTTGCTTGAATTTGGGTCTCCTGTATCTTTTGGTTATTGTCAAATAACTCCATCTGATACTGGGTGACTTTTCCCAAAGAAGGAGTCCACCAAACATGCAAACTGGTTGAAGTAGTTTTCTCTTTATTGACTTCAAACTTAGCAGGAGGTAAAGGATCTGCAAGACAAAAACCCAGAAAGAGAACATGGCTTAAAGACTTGTGCAAATACATGTTAGTTTGCTGTAACACAGATTCGCTGTCCTTCAACACTTTAAGAATCTGCTGCCCATGAAACAAATTGGCATTTTACTCCACTTTCAAACTTATCATTTCATTTTTAAAGAGAAACCCACTTAGGTACTAGTCAGATAAACTTCTTTTTCTAATAAAACTTTTCGTTAAGAAAGTTCTGAGCTTAGAATTCCAAGAAAGGTTATATTCTCTTTGGCTTGCAAGATTTTTTGTTTTTTGCTTTTGTTTTTAATGTTTATTTATTTTTGAAGGAGAGAGAGAGACAGAGCACGAGCAGGGGAGGGGCAGAGAGAGAAGGAGACACAGAATCTGAAGCAGACTCCAGGTTCTGAGTTGTCAGCACAGAGCCCGACGTGGGGCTCAAACTCACAAACCCATGAGATCATGACCTGAGCTGAAGTTGGACACCTAACCAACTGAGCCACCCAGGCGCCCCTTACAAGTTTTGCACTTTCCACACACACACACACACACACACACACACACACACTGACAAACATCCAGGCTATGCCTGGGTAAATACCAAAAATCTTAACAGAAAATACAGATATTAGGAAATGATTTTGAAATTTATAATGAACTTTCTGTTTGTTTGTTTATTTATTTGTCTACACAGTGCAAAGCCCGATGTGAGACTCAAACTCAAAAACCATGAGATGATGACCTGAGCTGAAATCAAGAGTCGGATGCTTAACCAACTGAGTCACCCAGATGCCCCTGAACACTTTCTATTTTAGGTTGTGGATTGTGGAGGTTAAGTATACATAACTTTAGGTTGTTTTTATTATGTTTTTAAGTTTACTTATTTAGAGGAGAGAGAGTGCTCATGCTAAGCAGCAGAAGGGCAGTGAGAGAGAGAAAGAGAGAGGGAGAAAGAGAGAATCCCAAGCAGGCTCTGCACTGGCAGCATGGAGCCCAGTGCGGGGTTCGACCTCACAAATCATGAGATCTTGACCTGAGCTGAAACCAAGAGTCAAATGCTTAACTGACTGAGCCACGCAGGTGCCCGAACTTTGGGTTGTTTTTAAATATCAGAAAACCACAAAAGATGCAGACCTGATTATGAACCTAGCCTATGCTTGCTCATCAGTATGAATTCTCCCAACAGCTGGGATTTTCTCAACTTGTGTTCTAGGACATTTTGGAGCTGCTAAAGCCTCCAGAGAGGGTGGAGACGGTTAGACCTGCACCCAGCTGTTGACTTAGTTTCAACTCTCAAAACCACAGGTGAGTGTGAGGGGTCTCATTTCCCATTTCCTGTGTGTTGACTCTTGGCTGCGGAACTTGTAGTAGGATGATCCGCATGTTCCTGCATTTGGAGCTAAGTCAATAGTGTTTGGTGATTGGCTGTTCTAGGATGCAGTGGGACCCAATGAGAAATAAGGCTCTCCCTACCCTGAATGCAGGGACTAGCAACATTGAGAGACATTTACATGCGAGCGATCTTCAGAAATCCAACCTGGTTCTTGATCTAGGAAGTTGGATCAAGATATTGGAAGCTAAAACTCAAAGCCAGGTCAGATGTTTTAGTGGCATGGCTACAAAGATCTGAGTTCTTCTCTACATCCTGGCAAGTCGTATTTTACTCATGAAATAACTTCAGATTCTAGAATCTTCTTAGAACAGTATATGTGTTCAGAAGGTGTCTGCTTGTGACTAACATTAATAACAAATAGGAACAAGGTGATTTTAGTCTATATCAACCAGGCATTTAGGGCCAGACAACTCAGAAGACTATCTATGGGTCACCCAGAGATACCACACATGAGCTAAATACAGCCTATGATCAATCTAAGGTCTGTGTGTGTGTGTGTGTGCGTGTGTGTGTGTGCGCGCACGCGCGTGCACTTGTATGTGTGTGTTTTTTATGCTGTGATTTATAGGAGGACCTCATACTGCAAAAAGCACTCAAGCCACCTAACATTTTATAATACAAGAACTAATATAAAATGTCAGCTGACAAGGAGGCCATGGCAGCAGTCACCCAGAGAGCCCAAAGTGCCAGCTGTGTGGTTTGCACCCAAGCATAGCAGAGGTTCACTGTAAGAGTGTGGGCTCTGTAGTCCAGTGGCCTGGGCCTGAGTCTGGTTCTCCTGCGTGGTCTCTGGCACTTCAGGCAATTCCATAACCTTTCTGCGCCTCAGCTGCTTCATCTATGCAATGCTGATAATAATACTATCTTTTTGGCAAGGTTTATGAAGATTTACAAAATTATTTTATTTTATTTTTAATGTTTTTATTATTTTTGAGAGAGAGAAAGAGTAAGCAGGGGAGGGTCAGAGAGAGAGGGACACACAGAATCCGAAGACAGGCTCCAGGCTCTAAGCTAGCTGTCAGCACAGAGCCTGATGTGGCGCTCGAGCCCATGAACCATGAGATCATGACCTGAGCTGAAGTTGGACGCTTAACCAACTGAACCACCCAGGCGCCCCTACAAAAATTTTTTAAAGTTTATTTATTTATTTTGAGAGAGAGAGATAGTGTGAGTCAGAGAGGAGCAGAGAGAGGAAGAGAGAGAATTCCAAGCAGGTTCCAAGCTGTCAGCACAGAGCCCAACACGGGGCCCAAACCCACAAAACTATCATGACCTGAGCCAAAACCAAGAGTTCGACACTTACCCGACTAAGCCACCCAGGTGCCCCTATTTATGAAGATTAAATTGAGTGTTTTATCTACAGTACGTAGAACAGCGTCTGGCAATGGTAGCTGCTCTTATTATTTCTATAAATAGGAGAACATCTTGTCATGGAAGCAGGAAAAGGTAGCGGCAGAGAACATGGGCTTTGGAGTCATACAGCACTTAGTTCAAGTCCTTGGCTCCCTCATGTATCAGTCAGAAGACTTTGGACAAGTCTCCACTTTCCCATCTGTCTGGGGAGTATAATAATACCTACATCTTTAGATGTTTTGAGGTGTAGAGATTTTACCTGACAAAGAATGGACACTCAATATAAACTTATACTTGATCATAAAAAAAGTTTCCTTTGAATCATTGACAGAATGAAAGTAGAAGTGGAATATAATTTTTTAAAACTTAACTAACAGCCTTACTGGCCTTCTTCATATTAAAAAAAGACTTGATGGGGCGCCTGGGTAGCTCAGTCGGTTAAGCGTCCAACTTCGGCTCAGGTCATGATCTCGTGGTCCATGAGTTCGAGCCCTGCCCGCATCAGGCTCTGTGCTGACAGCTCAGAGCCTGGAGCTGCTTCAGATTCTGTGTCTCCCTGTCTCTATGCCCCTCCCCTACTCATGCTCTGTCTCTCTCTGTCTCTCAAAAATAAATAAACATTAAAATAATTTTTAAAAAACTTGATAAAATCTTATCAGTTAATTCCCATGACCTAACTTTCTAACCAGTAAGATAAAATAAAAAATTCCCAAGATGATTCTAGTTTATAGGTTTTTGAGAAAAAGCAGTAGCTTCCCCCGCAACATAATTTAAATTTTCTGTCCTACATAATGGTCTGTAATTAAGGACACCTTAACAAAAAGAATGAGCATAATTTCCGCTCACAGAAAGTTTCTGTCGCCTGGCAAGAAAAAGGCACTGCACCATCATGAGATTCTAGTAGCCAACGAAACTCAAGAACAACCTTGTCATGTTAATTGAGATGACACATTTTTGCTGAAGAGGCATTTTAAGGACAAGGATGAAAGAGACAGCTGCTTTCCAGTGATAGCTCAAAAGAGATCAATACTGTCATCTGTCTCCAAGCCAGATAAAGGTTAAAGACAATAATGGTGTGATCCGTATAATCTAAACGATATATAATCTGCAAAATATAAGCTATAGAAAATGATTTTTAAGGTTGCGTGCTAGAGGGTGAAGTTCAGAAATGCAGGCTTTATCTAATCTCTCTGAGCCAGAAAACAAAACAGTCAATCCTTTGTACATCCGCTAGAACAAAGGAACAATGAGACTGGGAAGTGCCTGGGCTTCGAGAACCTGCACTGGAAACAAACACTTAAAACCCCATTTATACTGCGATAAAGTCCTGTGCTGGCACTTGTCCACTATTGCTCCAGATGCTGCAGAAGTTAAATCGTTTTCAGACTTCTTTTCAATCTAAGCCCAAGGAAAACTCTGCTGTATTAAAAAAAAGTTGTTTTTCATATTTTATTAGAAATGAATTAAGAAGGGTGCCTGGGTGGCTCAGTCAGTTGAGCATCCAGCTTTGGCTCAGGTCATGATCTCACACTCTGTAAGTTCGAGCCCCGCGTTGGGCTCTGTGCTGACAGCTCAGAGCCTGGAGCCTGCTTCGGATTCTGTGTCTCTCTCTCTCTCTCTGCCCCTCCCCCACTCGCACTCTGTCTCTCTCTCTCTCTCTCAAAAATAAATATTAAAAACAAAAAAGGAAATGAATTAAGATACTTCCAAAAGGGGTGTCAGTTTCACCCCCCCACACACATATATATACACAAATGAATGTCATATATATACATATATATGAATGCAAGAGAGACATTGCATTCTCTAATACTAGTTGAAAATTTAGTTACATGTATGTAATCTTTTGATCTTGTGACAGATTGTACGTAATCAGAAAACCCTACTTGACTTGTGTAATTCATGCTGATGGCTACAGGTATCAGTGTACACATATGTGCATTTATAGTCTTTCTGTTTTTTTCATGTATCACTCTCATAATATACAGTACCTACTGAAGTTTTATAAACTATAAGAACTGTCAAAAATCATAAACCAATAATTTAATCTTAATCAATATATCAAAATTTATCATTACCTATAAATTTAAGACATCTTTGTTTGTACATCTTAATTGCAGACAGATCTGGAATATGGAATGCGAAATGTAAAGTTCTGTGATTTTCATCTGTTAATTTGTTTTAAAATTTTTTTTATGTTTTTTATTTATTTTTGAGAGACAGAGAGAGGCAGGGGAGACGCCAGAGAGAGAGGGAGATACAGAATCTGAAGCAGGCTCCAGGCTCTGAGCTAGCTGTCAGTACAGAGCCTGACGTGGGACTCGAACCCACAAATTGTGAGATCAGGACCTGAGCCGAAGCCGGACACTTAACCGACTGAGCCACCCAGGCACCCCTCATCTGTTAATTTGAATCAATCTACCAGGATCAAGAAACCCAATAATTTTTAAGTGGGCTAGATGTCAACCCAATTTTTCATCTCTTAGAGGAACAGCTGACGTTTAGCTAAACTTCTGAACCAAGATGAACTCTTTGTTTCCCTTTTTAAAAAATGGGACTTAGGAAGAAGGAGAAACTCACATATAAAAAGATACAAGTAACAAGTAATGCCTCCTTAAAAATTATTTTGTATGGACACCATAACATTATTATCTATTGATATGGGAATTTCCAGAGTGTTTAGAACTTGAAATGATAATATTTATTTTGTAAATAAATTCAAGCTTATAACAAAGCACAGGCAATCCCAAGTTTAGTACCAAAAGCTTTTCTTGAAGTCATGATAGAATCACAGTGTATCTAGTGTATCTGTGTAAGATCTGGTAATTTACAATGTGTTTTCTCAGTTGGAGGTCAGAGATGTTAAGTGACTCATTTATATCACATAGGTAACAAGCAGTGCAGCTAAGATTCTGGTGCAGAA
This sequence comes from Mungos mungo, assembly GCA_004023785.1. Classification (NCBI taxonomy): domain Eukaryota; kingdom Metazoa; phylum Chordata; class Mammalia; order Carnivora; family Herpestidae; genus Mungos; species Mungos mungo. The sequence goes on from PISW01004376.1 coordinate 26,735, forward strand.
AGGCACACCTGGCTGCAAGTTCCTTCTAGCTGTCCCAGGGTGGGCGATGTCTTGAGTGCATATTCAGTAAAATAACAAAACTGTCAAACCAGATGTCTATGGGAAATAATTAGTAAACTCACCGAATTTTCATTTGATGGCTTGCATACTGCAGGTGAGAGAAAATGAATAGTAGCACTAACCACACCTAAATCTAATTGTGTGGCTGTACAAGTTACACTGATTCTTTTTGAAAAATAATTTTTCTTGTTTGCTCTTTTTGTTTCCCTAATCTTACTGATTTTACCTGGGATCCCATTGCCCTATGTCTGAACTGCTCCCAGAGTTTTTTGGGTGCTTTCCTTATTTTCTGTCTTTCCTCCACCGTTGCCAAATAACCTCTTTGTATATCTTCCCCATCACCACCCTCATCCTTCTTACAGCACCACGATGGTTTCAGGAGATGAAGTCTAAGTTTCTCCATAGGGAGAGTCTTCTCCAACAGGATATCATTCCCCACCCCTCCACCTTCTCTTTTACCACCCACTAACTCCAGGCCAAGAGATCTATCTTTTTAATAGTTGCAGCGTCCGTCTCTGTATCTTCACAGAATTGGGATACTATTTTAGTTAAAAGCAGGGTGGCCAGGAGACTGGAAGCTCCACTAATGTAGAACTCTGTATAAAATGCAATGAACACTAACTATTCATATAAAATAACTGGGATCTTCTCATGGTAGTCGAGATAAGGTTGGTGCAAAAAGCCACAGACCATCCCTTGGTGTGGGTTTTTGAAAATGAGCAGGAGAATAAAATGAAAAAGCAATTGGTCACTTACCTTAAACAACTAGGTAAGTTGTTTAAGCTCATCTGCAGTTCATTACATACATTTATAGAGAGGTAATTCTCTTCTACCTTGGGATCATTGCTCTCTGACTACTGTCAGCTTCCTGACTTATTTTTAGATGATATACTATATTATGATAACACATCAGAGTGACATGCATTTGATTTATCAACTTTACACACTAGATATGAAGTTCAAGTAGTAACAACGCTCCAAGTTTGAATGACCCTTGAAAGGGAAATCAACACAGTGTTCTCAGTTATTTGCGTCATCATTAACAGCAGTACAGGATGCCAAGTTACAGTGAGGGTCATCGTATTTGGCTCTAGGTACATAAGTGGTAGATACTCCCCGGAGAGTCTACAGTCCCCTTGGGCACTCAAGACATGTGGAAAAGGTAAAAAAAAAAAAAAAAAAAAAAAAAAAGGTGAATTATTAGGGAGGGTGACTTTGATGTCAGACTAGAGTTGGGTCCAAATCCCATCACTATCACTTACTACTTTGACTAGGTAAGTTGTTTAAGCTCATCTATGCTCAGTTTCCTCATCTGTGAAAGAGAACACCTACTTTACAGAGTTGTAGGTGTGAAGAGGTAATGGAGGTAAATGTTAATGGTGAACATGCAGTAAATGACAGTCGGTATTAATGTTGCTGCTGTTCTTGCTCTTAAGAGTAACACAGACCAGGGGCACCTGGGTGGCTCAGTCAGTTAGGTATCTGGCTCTTGATTTCGGCTCAGGTCATGATCTCATGATCCGTGAGTTTGAGCCCCACATTGGGCTCTGGGTTGACAGTGAGGAGCCTGCTTGGGATTCTCTCTGTCCCGCTCTGCCCCTCTCCTGTTTGCACACATACTCTCTCTCTCAAAATAAATAAACTTTAAAAACCTAATAAGGAATAACACAGGCCAGCAACAATACCAAATGTGAAAATGGAGACTGACATCGGAAGGCTAAGGTCTCAGAGGTTGGCTTCATGAAAGAAATGAATATGAGCATGTTTGGAAGGTCAAAGTAAAACTGAGAAATCAGAGAGAAGAAAGGGTGTTATAGAGTGGAGAACAGGTTAAGCTAAGGCACCCGGAGTGAGCACCAGGGGACCGTGTCCGTGCTGACAACGTTCGGGTGCCCTGACAACCGACGGGGAGACAACGCTGTCATCCAATCGCTATCCAGATTGCAGCGCCACTCCAATTCTTGGATATTAACAAGTGAGGCTTTCTCAATATTATCTGAAGTGCTATATAAATGCTCCCTACAGAGAAGCCCCTTGGCCTCGCCTTTCAATTAGATTGCTGCCCAGAGGCCTCTCCTAGGTAGAAATTCATGATCTGTCACTTCATGCACGCCTCCAAAACTGGACAGGTAGCTGCTACGGAATTATTGCTAACGTTAGATATCTAAATAATATTGTGGTTATGTTAAAAATAATTCTTTCAGAAATGGATACTAAAAGATGTATAAATGGAATCAAATGATGACTTGGGTTGTATCAAAATGATATGGGGTGGGGGAGTGGGTCGAGATAGAGATGAAACAAATTGGCTATCAGTTGGTAACTACTGAAGGTAGGTGATGAGTACATGGTAGTTAATTATATCATCCCGTTTACTTTTTTACATGCTTGAGTTTTTTTCATAAAAAGGGAAGGAAAGCAAAACCAAAAACAAAAATTACTGGAAATTTATATGTAAACCTACCATGTTAACTTTAATTGCATATTATATGTTTAGGGACATATATTCATCTTCATTTCTGTACATTCATATACATTGAATGGGCTTGATTTCTTCTACAAAGTCAGAAAGGTGTCAGTATTATCCATTATCCCTCAGGGGTGTTCCAGCAAATTGATGTCTGGAAATGAAAGGTGAAAAAAATGTTTCTTTGTTCTTCTCTTATTCTGTCTAATAAATTAGATTTTATGTCTTTCTAGCTAACCTGTAGAATGCCATGCCTGCCAAGAGACTTATAGAGGAACAAAGTCAGACTAATGGAGGAAGTTTCCTAAACACTCAAAAGAAGATTAAGAGAACTAGGTTGGTTCATTCCATATTCATAGCTCATTTTGACCTTAGAATTTCTGAAATAGATGGCCAATGGCTGATTGTTAAATATTGAAATCCATCACTGAAAGTTCCACACAATTGAAAATCAATAGCTGCTTATAATTTCTTCACACTAAAACACATTTAATCATGATTCCATCTTTGTGTGGGCTAAGTATACATAGATTTAAGGTATTTTGTAATATATTTTTTCTTCTTTAAAAGTTGACTTGAAAAGTAGTAACAATATCATATGGTAATTTGAAAGAACTGATACCAACTTACAAATTATATCCTTTCTGCAGAAAAGTGGAAAGAATTGGAATTGAGCCAGCAAACCAGAGTTCAAGTTCTGGATCTATTATATACTAGCTGTGGGATCTATCACATTAGTTAATTCTCACGAATATCAATCTCACCTCCAACCTTAAGTAATAATAGTAAACATACTATGCACTTAGTATGTGACAAAAACTATTCTAGAATTTATGTACAAACTAAATAAAACCTCAAAATGACCCTAGGAGGTAGGCATTATTTTTATTAATATCTCCATTTTATAAATTAGGAAAAAGTCCTGGAGAGGTTAGTAACTTTTTTCGAGGCAACTTGACTAGTAAGTGACAGAGAAGCTGCCTTTAAACTGAGCTCTCAAACATTAATGCAACCTAAGCCTTCACGATACTTCCTAAAAATAAAATTAAACAAACAATATATGGTTAATATAATATACATTTTATAGTCTTTTTAAAAATTTTTTTAAATGTTTATGTTTGAGAGAAGGAGCATGAGCAGGGGAGGGGCAGAGAGAGAAGGAGACACAGAATCCAAAGCAGGCTCCAGGCTCCAAGCTGTCAACACAGAGCCTGATGTGGGATCGAACTCATGAGCTGTGAGATCATGACCTGAGCCAAAGTTGGACACTTAAACAACCGAGCAACCCAACCACCTCTAATATATATTTTATACTCTTACCTACTAAATAAAGTTAGTAAAAGTCTTTTATGTACTATAAAAGCACAAGACAAACATTAGAGTATTATTTTCTTCATGGGAAAGATGATAAATATTCTTGGATATTATAGCCATGCATAGGGAGGAATGGTACCAGAATCTTAATGCCAGTAAGTAAACGAAAGACTATGTCAATAGCTCTTGAACTTCATTGTGCATTGATTCACTGTGGTATTTGTTTAAAATCAGATACCCTAGGCTCCACTCCTTCTAAATTCATTACATGTGGGGTAAAAGTCAATAATATATGTTTTTATAAGCAGCTCTATGAAAGAGTTTGATGCGAGTAGCTTACAGATATTATTGAGAAGCATTGACTGATGTTTAAAGCTCTGTAAGTGTATGGGCTGAATTGTGTCCCTCCAAAATTCTTACGTTGAAGCCCCAATCCCCAGTACTTCAGAATGTGATTGTATTTGAATATAAGGCCTTCAGCAAGGTAACTAAGTTAAAACGAAGTTGTTAGGTTGGGGCCTAATCCACTATAACTGCTATCCTTAGAGAATGTGGACGCAGCAAAAAGGTGGGCACCAGCAAGCCAATTAGAGAGTCCTCAGGAAAGAAGCTGCAGACACCTTGGGCTGGGACTGGGACTCTCAGCTTCTAGAATTGTGATAAAATAGACTTCTGTCATTTAAGGCATTTGGTCTGGTATTTTGTCATAGAGTCCCTAGTAAACTAATACAATAAGTAACATTTTGAAGTGAAAATAAATAGCTGATATGGTGATTTGCTAATTGAAGTTCCTGAAGTGTTTTTTATTAAAGACAAAGGAATTAGCCATATTTAAAGAGCTAATTTTGTTTTACTCTTTGTTCTAGGCTTATTATTTAGTAGCTGAAAGTGACTAATAAGAAGGCATGTGCTAGTAAGATATTCTTCCTATAAGTAAAGTTCTCTACTACCAGACTACTTCCCTGGGCTTTATAACTTGCCTATAAACCAATAGAACACATTTTTTAGTATATATTCATTCTACCACTGAAATATTCATATCTACCTCTTATCTATCTATATCTATCTATCTATCTATGGATCCACTCATTCAACTATCCATTCGTTCATCCATCTATCCATCCATTTAATCAATATTTATTGAATCCAGTATGCTGGTTGCCATTTTAGATATTGAAAAATGACTTCTTATTTCTGGGAAGATAAAAGCCCCAAAAAGTTCTAAATGAAAACTCTGAAGTTTCATTTAAACAAACTCAAGGGCCCTCAGGATGCATATAAGTACAGAAATAAATGACGTGGTCCAGGGGGATTCCAGTAAGTTGGAATCTAAAAGGAAAGAAACTACAACTTAGCTTTAGAGAGTTCTAAGCAGACTGGGTCAGCTTTGCCAAATCTTTCAGTATTTTAAGGGAACCCATAAATCTGGTATTTTTGTGAATTTGCCATTTTTAGTGCTGGTGAAATAATCTGGATTTTTCAAAAACATTACGTGAGCCAAATGAAACGAATTTATTGTTTAGACACCTAGACACCCTTCGCAGCTACCAGTTCGCAGCTCTCTGCTTAGACTCTGAGGACACGGTGCTACTAAGGTGTTGCAGTTCTTCCATATCTGTCGTCTTCGTTGTTTGATGTCCAGTGAATTTCCAACTAAATAATTTGGCTTTCACCTTACTATGGCTGTTGCATCAGCCATTTCATGACTAAAGAAACCCAAGAACTGCCTAACGTCTTCTCTATGATTATGAAAGTGTAGCATCCACGAGGCAGGACAAGGTCTTCATCCAGGAAAGAAGTGATGAAGCTCTGTTCCCACCTTCACCGTGACCTTCTCCCACGTCTGCCCAAGACCACGTTTTGTTCACCATCCTTCGAAGCGCGCCAGTCACTACCTGATGCAATTCCCCGCAGGATCCAAGCTTGGGAAGTGTTTGCTGAATCCACGGAGTTTCTTCAAATCTGACTTAAAATCTGGAGTGAACACTGATTGTTGCTGAAATAGTTCCCATTTAGTTAAACCGTTTTTTATCTTTAAGGTCATGTCTACGTGACAATAAATTAGCTCTTTTAGACGCCGTCTCAGGAAAAACAATCAGACAAATCACACTTGGAATGATACAGAGATCATCTAAGCAACTGTTGTATCTCTAGTCAAATCATGTCTTGCTCTCATTCTATTTTATTCTAGACCGATAAGACAGGCAAAATGAAATAAGGAAAGACCAACACATTTTGAGTAACTTTTTTGACTGAAGTTGTAACTCAGACGTCACATTTTACTACTAGTCAGTCCTACTTCACTAATGGTAAAATACGATTTGTAGAATTCATCTCTATAGCCTAGCAATTTAGAGAACTACGAGTACTTTCACTCAACTAAATGAAAAATTCACATGTGTCCTTAAAATACAGAAAGCACCAATGACAAAAAAACAAATAGCAAACAACCAAAAAAAAAAATCCTTCCTGAAACACTTGTAAAATATCTTAAGTGAAAAAATGTTTATGTAAGTAATTCTTAAAGTGTAGAGAATCCTAAACCTTCCAACATGGTACAAAGAGGTATGGGGGGAAATATTACATAAACATCACCTGCAAATTTCATTCTTCACATTTATCACGGAGCACATAAAATTCGTGGTGAAAGTATATTTGTGATACTATAAAAAGTAGCTCCTTAAGAAAAATGATGAAAGCCTGAATGCCAATGAAGTCTTTTTTTAACTGAACATAGTCAATAAAATGCAAATATTTCTTACATTTCGCAAATGTCTCTGGACTTGGAACACCTACATGCATAATTAAACTTGGAGCGCATTATAACTCGTAACACCCACAGTGAGTCCTTTTCCTATTTTTAAAAATCGTTCTGCTCCATTCAACAGACACCTTCGCAAAAAAAAGAGACACATCTGAAAGTTCTGTCATAAATGTCACAGTACTAGCAGTCCGAGCGTTCACAAAACCATCCTCACAAACTGAGCAACCAACAACCCTATGTCCATAAACCCAGCCTCTTAACATCTGTAAAATGTTCTAATTATGTGGTTGACTTCAGTCTTTCTTTGATTCCATATAAAAACATAACCAAATTTTCCATTTAAGTTCCTGCAAATCTCAGAAATTATCTAGACGCTTCATCTGAAACAAGCCAAGTGATGTAACTGGGTGTTCTTAATTTTTCTGTGAAAAAATAAGAGAACTGATATTTGACTGACTTATTACATGAATCCAGTTACATTTCCTGACCGGGCTATAGCCGCCCTGAGATCTGAAAGCTCTCACATGTTTTTAAAGAACTGTAGCTTAGGAAAGAACCTGTGTTCAGGTTGAACGTGAACTAGTAGCAAGGACAACACATTTCTAAAGTTTGACTTTCAGAAGTTTTCTGTGAAATTTGACCTTCCTGGATGAAGGTTAAAGTTTCATTATTGCGACAAGTAAAAGGTGCTGATGATATCATTAAACAGCCAAGTTGTTAGAGAATTTAGAACACGTTTACTGTTTACAGGGTAGCTGAGAGGAATAAGGAGGTAAGTGCAGGACAGCCCCTCCACAAGCGATTGGCACTTGGTAAGAACTCGGACCTGAATGACCAAGTCTGACACTCTTATTTTACAGGCAAGAAAACCGAGGCAGGAGAGATGAGTTCTCCTTATCATATACTCCTTGTGGGGGTCACCAAAAGTATAAGGAAAAGAAGTGACTTGAAGTTCAGAATGACCAATGGACCTTCTCTGATACGATGCTGTTTTAGTTATTCAAGTTCTACAAATTAATTTTCATGCCCTCATTTGAAGGGATTTTTCTGATTCTCCCCTATGAATGGCTCTATTCTATTCTTGAAGATTTTATGTCCTGGTTCCAAAAATAAAACTACGTTGAGGGAAGGCATATCCCTAATCATTGCACTTCCATTATTTATTCTAAAAACATTTACTTAAAATTATTCCAGGGCTTGACAATTTAATGCGATGGAAGCTCAAACCACATCATTTTGACAGATTTAACAAATCCCCCCACAGCCCACAGCTCCCGTCTGCCGTGCTCCCCTTCAAAGGGCCAGTCCGCTGTCTTCAGCACTAGGGGAGCCTCTCAAAGTCAAACAAGCTGCTTCTGGCCAGATGGGAGGAAACTAGAAATTTTGGTCAATATTGATCTTCACAGGTATTTTTACCTTTATTTTTTGTATGCCTGGAACTCAAATGAAACCCCAGCCTGAAAAAAGGCAGGGCTCAGCCCAGAGGGGCCTAGCCGCCCAAATGCACCTGTCACCCCTTACCTGTTTGCAAGACCACAATACTCTCTTCTCCATCCAGAGACACAATCCTGAAGGTATAGAGGGTTCCCGCTTGTAAATCCTTGGGGTAACATCCATAGGTGGTGTTGTCTATTCGCGTGGGGTGGCACCATGCGACCCCTGACATGTCACTGCTATAGATGAGGCTGAAGTTACAGGGTGACCCCGAAGTTCTCCACTGGAGAGACACGGACTGGCTGGAGACCTTGGACTCTGTCAGGGTGACGTTACATCTCACTGGCTCCCCCAGTCCAGTCTGCAAAGAAACCAGACGCAGGTGAAGCCCACAGTCTAGACTGCGCAGGTACTTGTCCGCAGCCAGGTCCCCAAGCCGCCTCCTCAGCCCTCAGCCCCAGCCTCAGTCCATCCCTTTGCCCTCCAGCCAGAGAAAAGGCCCTCGGAGAAGGTGGGTCCCAACTTTCTGCCTCGCTGCTCTTTCTCGGGAACAGCCAGAGAAAGAAGGTGGCTTTTGTGCCTTGGAGGTAGTAAGAGCTGTCAATCCGGCTAGGGGCTCAGGAGAGGACCGTTCTTCCCAAGGGAGAGGAAGAAATCCTGTCATCTCCCTCTGCAAAACACAACCCAGGCGACCGGACAGCGGCGTGGGACTTGGGTCGGCGGGGAGGGGGGCGCGTCCGCCCGCGACCCCTCTGGGGCCACTCACCTGCAGCAGGCTCAGCGTGGTCCACAAGGCCAGCCCGGCTCCATGGCTCAGCATCGCGCTCGGCGGTGACCACCCGGACTCGGCAGAGGGGCTGGGAGCGCGGCGCGGCCCCGACGGCCGGCGCGGGGGGCCACCTGTTGCAAGCGCTCAGCGCGCCCCGCGGGCGCAGAGCGCTTCCCTCCCGGCTGGCGAGGCGCAGGGGCCGCCGCTGCCGCTGCTGGCGCCCCGGGCGGGCTGCGGACGCGAGAGGCGGCGGGGGCAGGCGGCGCGCCGCCCTTCCCACGCTGCCATGCTGACCCGCGCTGCCTCGCCCCGGGCCCCGGCCGCGGACTTCCGCAATCAAAAGGCAATTTCCTCGTCTCCCGGCAAAGGAACAATGCGCCGGCGAGGGAGGGAGCCCCGAAGAGCCAACGCCCGAGGCTGCCACGGCCCCCCCGCCCCCCGCGGGCCACGCTGCTACCCCGCAGCCCACTGCCCCGCGCCGCCGCCGCCGCCGCCTCCGTGGCCCGGGGGTCCCGTCCGCGCCCCCCGAGCTCTGCCTCTTCCTCCTCCCCCGCGACTTTCACTTTTTCCCCACACAGTGGCCCTCCTCCCGTCGGTCGTAGCCACGGTCCGTACTTGCTCCCTCGCACTTTCCAGCTCCCCCCTCCGTCCCCTTCCTCCCTCCACACCCTGCGCCTCCCCCTCCCTATCTTCCTTCCTATCTTCCTCATCTGCTTTCTCCAGGGCCTCTTTTCCCAGGATTAAACTTGACCACAGCAGATTTCCCTAGGTCGCCTACAGTCCTTCCTGAAGCCTTTTATTAGAGTACTTCTGCCTTTCTCACCTCAGAGCACTCACTTGTCCCAATGCACATCCCCCTGACACGCCAGCGCCAGAACAAGACCCCCAGAGGATCTTGTCCATTGTCAACTTGACCTTTTTGTTTTTTTCTCTGCCATTCACTTTCCCCTTTCTCGTCTAGAGGTCTGCGTCCTCCCTAAATCTGATGCAAATGGTGCTGACTGAGAACAAATATAATCACTGCCAGTTGTTCATCCCACAAAGCAAACCGCAGAGCGGTTTCATCACTGACCATCCAGTAGTTAAATCGTTTCATCCGTAATTGTGCAAGCAATAGAAGAAAGCAATAAAACTCCCCTTTGTGGAAAATACCATGGATGGCTCAGCTCCCAAGCGTATTACAAAAATCGGAATTTACTCAGTTTTCAGCACTAACTTTCTACTTTTTAGTTAGTACCTTGGTACCTGAATGATCATGTACCTGAAAATGGATTTTAAAAGAGTTCCTAGTAACCAAAGAGCAAAAATGTTTAATTGCACACAGGTGATAAAAGCAAAATACTGCAACAACCTTTATAATGCTGGGTTGCTTTTCTTGGGTGCCATCCCTGACAACTGACAAAAGAGATAAGATTTTACATTTAAATTTTCAAAACAGACTACTCTGGAGCTAAATCAATAGGAAGAATGTCACATTCCCTTCTTTTTCAGACAGGCAGATTATACATAAAGCTATATTATTGACTTTTGTATCAACCGTATCTACTCTGAGGATAAGCAGAAAAGAAGGAAAAAGTGAAAATTGTCTCATTTCTTTCAGAAAGCATGTTTTTAAGACATCTTGTAATGAAAACATGAAATTTCTACCACCTCAGAGAGTCTATGGGCTTTCAGTCCTCATGATCGTGGCTTTCCTTTTCAAGTTCACAAACGCTCTAAGGTCAAACCTAAACGTGTGCATATTTCAGGGGAAGATGGAATCTTTCCTATTTCTCTGCCCGGATGACTTGCCTTACAAAAGAGCTTTTTGGCCCTCTGTATTTTGCCCCCAAGTTCAATGGCTTTTCACAGCCTGGCATGCCTTTCTGCAGCATCAGAGACGGTCCCTCCACTCTCCATTACAGGCTGCCCTCAGCCCTTGCACGAATCTTTATGCAGCTTCATTGCTTTTCGATGTTACCTTTTTCTTTTCTTGCTGTATTCAGAAAACAATGTGGTTTCCTTGTCTGTAAAACTGGGCTTATATTACTCTGAATACTCCCCAGAGCTGTTATGAAGAATGTATAAGGTCACAGGTGCTAAAGCATCTTTGTAAACTTGAATATGCTATCTAGGTGTTGCTTTGCCTGGTCATAGATGACATCCTGATCACATGTTTTTGGCTCTCTTTTAAATTCATCCATCACACAAGTTGCACCTTTCTAACTTCTGCCTATCTTTCGCTATGTCCTTTCCATTGAGCTTTATAATATTGCCCCCTGAGTTGAAGTCTTCTCACCCAAATATACTAAATACCCGTCTGTCCTTTGTGGAAATCTTCCATAAATTCGGTCTCCTCCAAGTTTGACCAACCATCCGTTTTTTTTCTGTTCATACACTACATGCCACAACCTACTGTATAAGTTAATCTAAAATTATATTTCATTTTCAATATACTGTCTAACAATCTATTTATAATCCTTCTATAGGTGTAGGCAAATGCACCAAGAAAAAAGCAAAATTTAAAGCACTAATCAAACAAGGCAATAACAAAATATCCTCACAACACAGTTTAGACAGACGCTTACAAATTCTGTTATTAGAAGTGATTCATTAAGAATGTTCTCGGAAACAGAAATTAGGAAAAGAAGAAATAGTTTCTTTAAATAGGATTCTTTTTTTCGTGTTTATTTATTTACTTTCAGAAAGAGAGAGCACGTGAGCATAAGTGGGGGAGGGGGAGAGAGAGAATCCCAAGCAACCTCCTCACTGTCAGCAGTGACCCTGATGTGGAGCTCAAACTTGAGATCATGACCTGCCGAAATTAAGAGGCAGACACCTAACCGACTGAGCCACCCAGGTGCCCCAATAAGGCTCTTTTATTTTTGATCAAAGAGACACACATGTATTTAGAATCATGTGTTGTCACCTATCTGTTCTATCAACAGTGTATATGAAAAATCATAGTAATGCACTACTAAGGAAAGGACCAGTAGGCATGGACATTTCTTTTCCAAAGTTATATGACTCTTAGTTCTTTTTCTTGGAGAATCGTAAGGCTCACAACAGAGGTCCCAAAAATTTAGTGGTTCTTAAATAGCCCATAAAGACTAACATGTTATGAAACAATGAGGAAAAGTTTAAACTCAGACATTTACTGATTACATTGATCTTCTGAAAAAACACTTATATTAATATAAGAAACTAGAGAGAATTGTAATGGATTCAAGGCAGTGTGGGAGGGGGGAAAGTGCCAGATGTCATTTTTTCCTATGAGGAGTTCATTTGAAACTACTGTACAAAGTAAAAATAAATTGACTCATTCTCCTTCTTTGTTCTCATCTTTGTTTGGAATTCCTCAACTTCTTTTAAACCTATTTATCCTGCATAATGACACTGCGTATGCTTTAGAGGTTACTGCATTCCAGGAATTTGGGACCAGCCACTCCGTAACTTCTCAGGGGACAACGTCTTCTCTTTGCCACTTGGAAACCTTTCCCAGACTGCATGGGAAGGGAGGGGCTGCTTCTGATGAGATGTGAGTGGACAGACAGCAGCCTTTTAAGCAAATTGTCATAGCAATCATTACAATTTTCATATTCATAAATCATGAATTCATGCATGGGAGCATGGCTCTTGTCAGCTTATGAACACAAATGTTGAATGACACAGCTGGACGTCAGGGGCCAGGGGCCACATCTTTGAGAACTGCTACTTTGGATCAGGGTTTGAGCTGGGTGTGGGAAAGGTTGGAGGGATGAGGGGCCGGGGGAGCAGACTGGTGACGTTATTGGTTAATCCAGACACCTCACCCATGACCTAGAACTCCGTTCACGACCTGGCCTCTCTTCTGCTTGCTTCCTATGCTCCAGCAGCCTTGGTCTGATAATACATTTACTCACTCATCTGGCAAATATTGACTGAGCACCTACTGTGTGCCTGACACAGAGCTGACTTTGTCCAGCCCCAGTGCCTTTATGCCTGTCTCTTCATCTCCTTGGACCACTCCTCCCCAGATTCTCTGCTTGGTTATCTTCCTCTCAACCTTTAGGTCTCAGCTTTAAACACACCCCTGTGATAGGGCCAGGCCCTTTCTGACCACCCAAGAAAAAAGTGTCTTTTTATTCTTCTTCTTCTCAGCAATCAATTTGTTTAATTCAGCTCATTGATGACACTTGGTAATAATATAATGCTTGTGCCTGCCAGCCTTCCCCAGGCACATGGAGAATTCCCTCAGGGCAGAATCTTTGTCATGTTCTTGCACTGAGTTTGGTTAAAAGTTTCAACAAGTATCTGTTGAATGAATGGATGAAGGAAGGAAAGAAGGAATCTTTGTAGCTGCTCAGTAAATACTGTTGTGTGAATAAATACTCTAAGCAAGCGCTTCTAAACATGTCCTTGCTGGATGCCTCAAATATCATCTTGGAAAGAAGGGAGAAAAAAAAAAAAAGAAAAAAGGGGCAAAGGGCAAAGGAATAAAAGATTGATTTTGAACAGGAAGAGGGGGGAGGGAAGATAAAAGGAAGAAAGGAGAGAGGGGAGGGAGTCCTATTCTTCAGTATGATGGGTCTCAAGTGCAGCATGGCATCTTCTCAGAACTTGCCAGAAATGTAAAGTCTAGGCCTGATCATAAGCTGAGGGATCAAAACTGCCATAATCTTAAGTGAATCCTGCACCAGATACCATTTTATATTAAAGAGAGTTAATAATATCTTATTGTCTTTTTCTTATCAATTTAAATTCTGAGCTTTCTAGTTACAAGAAGCCACTTAAGTGATTTAGAAGGTCTTAAACTATTTTAGAATGTGTCAAGTAAGTAAATTGGTGATATAATATGTAATGGTATATTTGTATAATTTATACATATTTATGTATTATATAAAATATACTTTCTATCACATATATTTAGAACAAATTTGATATTTATAACTTCTCAATAAATATAAAATGTGGATGCTAAAAGGAAAAAGAACCAACATGAAGCAAACTTAATAAATATTAGATGATGGGTCAGTTCTGCTGCTTTTTCCTCCAAGGAAACACTTTTTTTATGTTTATTTATTTTAGAGAAAGAAAGAGACACAGCATGGGTGGGGGAGGGGCAGAGAGAGAAGGAGGCAGAATCCGAAGCACAGAACCGGATCTGGGGCTTGAACCCAAGAACCTCAAGATCATGACCTGAGCCGAAATCAGTTCCTTAACCAACTGAGCCACCCAGGCGCCACTCCAAGGAAGTACTTTTGATATGCAACAAAATAACAGAAATTGTTAAAAAGAAGAAGGCCTAGCAATCAAGAAATGTATCCATTAGAAACAATTATAAGATGGTGAGTCCTTTTCTATGTTTTAACTTGAACTGGCTCAATAGTAAATTATGACAGAAATGAAAACAATTTTAACTACCAGGTGTCACGCCTTTAGAAAGGTGCATTAAAATTTAAGACAAGGTAATTGTGATAAGCAGTTGTTGTTGCTTTTTTTTTTTTTAAAGGACCACGACTCTCCTCTTTTCTGTTTAGAGGTACCGTTTGGGGATATTTATATTTCATGGAATGCTTCTAGTTTTGTAGATCATAACCTTCCTAGGTCATAGGTTTTCAGGAAAATGAAAATAATAAAGGCATTTGGGGGAGAGGGGTTGCAGGGAGTAAATGAGAAGGTGCATGTTGTACGTATAGCATGGTCCTTGACTAAAGGGCTCAACAAATGTTAGCTATTAGGATTATTAGTAGTAATAGTAGTATATGAATACCAATACATCATGGATGCTGAGCACCAGGTAATGCTAGAGCATGATGAAGTCCATGGATGAGAATTTTTAAACAAAATTTTTTAATGTTTTATTTATTTTTGAGAGAGAGAGAGAGAGAGAGTGAGCGAGCAGGGGAGGGTCAGAGACAGAAGGGGACACAGAATCTGAAGCAGGCTCCAGGCTCTGAGCTGTCAGCACAGAGCCCGATGCAGGGCTCGGGCCCACAAACCGTGAGGTCATGACCTGAGCTGAAGCTGGATGCTTGACCCATTGAGCCACCCAGGCACCAGAGAATGTTTTCTGAGAACATCCGAATGATAATAAATTATCACTCCTTTCCATCTCCAACCCAAGAGAAACCCTTCAGTAGATGAGCAGCACAAAAGACATTTAAAGGCTGCTCTCTGCTCTGGCTGGTGGCCATGCAGAGGTTTTTTTAAGTCCGGGAAGGGAGGGGTGGGAGGGCCAGCTATCTCTCTGGCATCAGGTTCCACCATCTCTCTCAGACACATCTCTAAGGTTTCCTGGTAATTTTTTCTACATCAGTTTCTCACCCTCTTTCCCTCCCCTAATTTTTCCCCCTTAAATCTGGTGGATAGCTTTTGTCTCAGCTTTGTAACCACACACAGACAGATGACTTAAAATGATGTGACTGTAAACTAATCACCTCTTCAATCTCCAGTGCTTTGGCTCCATCTTCATGCCCCCCTTTCAGTCCCTCCCACCCAAGGAAACCTGTCTGTTCACAAATTCGGGGAGTCAAGGTATGAAGGCGTCCGGGGTCTGCATGGGCGTGGCTGTCACATTCTGGCTTCAGGAGCTGGCTCCTGATTTCCACCTACACCCAACCCTAGTGTGGTAGACAGACAAAGCGTGGGTAACACTGGCTTTAAGGAAAAGGAAAACAAAAAGAAACAGAAATGATCACCTATGTCACCTGCCTTAGAAAATGATGATTGGAAGTGAAGATTCTGTCCTCACTTTTTCTGTGTTTCACATTGTTACAGCGTTATTTCCCATGGATTCTCTTGAGGTCACAAACACAGGGCTCGCTATTTGGTCAGCACACGTACTTTGCTGGATTTTATAGTGGGATCTTAACGTTGCTTTGTAGAAATGGGAATATGTGGATAATGTTGAGAAAAATTGATTTTACATGTAAAAAGACACTGGATTTTGATTTTTCTTTAAAAAAATCAAAAGATGGAGGCTTGTTGGGCCCCCATTCTGCCTGCCTCTTCCCCACAGCTCTCCCTTCTCTGCCAGCTGAGGCAGACGCCAGGCATCCTGGAGTCCCTTGGATGTTGGGGCAAACAGTGATCAAAGTGGAAGATCAAAGGTTCTCATCATGTTTTTCAAAATGTGGTGATAACCTGTCAGCTAGATTATAAGCCTTGTGAAGGAAAGGGCCACGTATGTGCATTATCTAAGCCACGTCCCCAGGTCGAGGGGCCCTAATGCTACCTGATACTGACAAAGGAAATATCCACGCCCCTGTCACTAAACAAGGGCAGGACCAATTGTAAATGTGAAACAAAATTTCAATCTTCAGCTTCTCCAGTGCAAACCTGGCACCGTTAGCATCACAGAATCCAAGAATGCCCAGCACTTAAACCTTAGGATAAACTAATGTCCAATCACTCCTGTTCCAAATGGACAGACCCTGACCACTTCATGGAACATCTAAGGCTTCTCAAACAATCAGGAGGTCTCTTAATTCAGACCACCAAGTCAAAAGTCTTAGCAAAGCACACTCTTTTTGATATCATCTCCACAGTCGTGTTGTTCAGGTCATGACCTGAGCCGAACTTGACTGAGCCACCCCATGAGCCCCTAGGTCAGTTATTTCTATTGTATTGTTCTCTGTTTGCATTTGTCTGATATTTCCATGTGATTAGATTCAGGTTATACTTGTCCAGCAGAACTTTTCCCTTTCTCTTTCATTCAATGTCTGTTCTAACGAGCTGATTATTCAATTATTCTCCAAGGGATTGCAAACCTAATCATGCTTTATAATCAATGGGGAGATTTTTACACTCTGTGTGCTGAGGTCCTACTTTGGTAAATGCTGATTCAGGAGGGCTGAAGCAGAATCTCAGAATCTGTATCTTTTAAAATCTTCCCAGATGATTCTGATATATGCTAGGCTAGGGCTGAGAGCCACAGACTTCCTATCTCAATTAGCACATCCTCGCCTCTCCTTTGATGTCATTTCCTTTTTATTTTTTTTTCTTGCCATTTTCCCCACTGCACCAACCTTTATCTGCGCAGGGAAATGCTGGCATGTTAAAGAGCCCATTTCAATGCACCTGTTGTTATGTGCCCATGATTTATATCGAGACAAAATATGAACATAGCCTTTTTTTGTACGCAAAATAGAAAGTAATGCAACTCATAATGGAAAGAAAAGAAAAATCTTTGAAGAGGGCCTGCATGGCTCAGTCAGTTGAGCATCTGGCTTCAGCTCAGGTCGTGACCTCACGGTCTGTGGGTTCGAGCCCTACATCGGGCTCAGTGCTGACAGCCGAGAGCCCGGAGCCTGTTTCGGATTCTGTGTCTCCCTCTCTCTGCCCCTCCCCTGTTCGCATTTTCTCTCTCTCTCTCTCTCTCTCTCTCTCTCTCTCTCTCTCTCAAAAATAAACATTAAGGGGTGCCTGGGTGGCTTAGTTGGTTAAGTACCTGACTTCAGCTCGGGTCATGATCTCACGGTTTGTGGGTTCGAGCCCCACGTCGGGCTCTGTGCTGACAGCTCAGAGCCTGGAGCCTGCTTCGGGGATTCTGTGTCTCCTTCTCTCTCTGCCCCTCCCTTGTTTGCACTCTGTCTCTCTCTGCCTCAAAAATAAATAAACATTAAAAAAAAATTTTAAAAAATTAAAAATTTTTAAATGAAAAAAAGATAAGTCCTTGAGATTTAAGATCTGGAGGGCCTCAAGTAAATTATAAACTATACTATGCTATTGGGATGTGACAATCCATTTTAGCTGGCAACCTAATGTCAGAATTAGGCTTGAATGATGCAAATTATAGATTAGGGTCTTTAAGAACCCATCCCTTCCACAAAACATTACTCTCTAGGATGACCTTTCTACACCATTAGCAGTGTATTTGCTGTATTTTATTCCATGCACACTGGACAATCTAAGAGTTCTTTCTTGTTCAGGAGAAATGATTAAGGTTTTCTGTTTTTGTCGTTTTGCTGAAAGTTTGCGCTTCTCCTTCTGGGTACTCGCCTCAGTAAAGGGGGAGTATTGTCCTATCTTTAGTTCTGGCCACAGGATAGTAGTGGCAGTGGGGCACGTCCCCTCTGTGCTGCAAGAAACACAATAAAGGAGATCACCCCAGACTTGATGGAGGTGCGAGGAAGTGAGGATTTTCTGCATTTGCCTCCTAGCTTACGTGGAGGCTCACAGTGGGCTGTGATCTCTTTGAAGGCCAAATGGAAGGAAACACAGAACTGTTAAACCCCCAGCAGCACCACAATGGCTATTCATGAACTGAGGAAATGCAATCCCTCTCCCAGGCCCTAGCCGGGGCAGTGTGGGGAGGGGAAGAAGGAGGGGTGCCTCCAAACAAGATTTATGGACATTTAGCAGAATCAGAACCAATCAGGAACATTTTTTAATGTGTACCCAACATTTTATCCCTCTCAGAGCGTTTTCATGTAATAATGTCAGCAAATCTGGTTCTCACGATTCCATGAGGCAGTCAGGGTAGGAATAATGAGGCAGAAACAAGAAGTTGGTATTAATTGCTACAGTTATTGAACACTTATCGTCTGTAGCCAATGTCCTAAGCACTTTGGCTAATCAGATTTTAATCCTCACTCTGTATCATAGGCAGAGTACCCTTAATTATCCTTATTTTTTAATTTATTTATTTTAATGTTTTTATTTATTTTTGAGAGAGAGAGAGAGAGAGAGAGAGAGAGAGAGAGAGAGAGAGAGAGACAGCGTGAGCAAGGGAGGGTCAGAGAGAGAAGGAGTCACAGGATCTGAAGACAGGCTCCAGACTCCGAGCTAGCTGTCAGCACAAAGCCTGACGCGGGACTTGAACCCACGAACCGCAGAAACGCAAGATCATGACCTGAGCCGAAGTCAGCCGCTTAACTGACTGAGCCACCCAGGTGCCCCTAATTATCCTTATTTTAAAGAGGAAGCAATGTGACTGGAGTTGAGTAAATAATAGATGCCACACTAAGATTTAACCCAGGTTTCTCTGACACCGGAGCCCTACTTTTTACCACTATATCACATCATCTCCACCAAGATCACATAATTGAGAAGGGTCCAGACTGGACTTTCCTTAAGAGTCCACCATTCAGGGGCGCCTGGGTGGCCCACTTGGTTAAGGGTTGGACACGGCTCAAGTCATGATCTAGCGGTTCTTGGGTTCGGCCCGGCATGGGGCTCTGTGCTGACAGCTCAGAGCCTGGAGCCTGCTTGGATTCTGTATCTCCCTTGCTCTTTGCCCCTCCCCCACTCACACTCTGTTGCTCTCTTCTCAAAAATAAATAAATATTAAAAGAAAAAGTCCACTACTCAACAGACAGAGGCTGGTCAGATTTTGAAGCTAAAATGAAGTCCAAGTCCCACCCTGTCTCCCTTTGGATGCCACCTCTTCACATTTGACTCTTCGTTCTCTTCCCCGACGCCCCCACAGACTGACTTTCTGCTGCCCCCAGCCCTGCCTGTCTCGCCCTCCCCGTAGCAAATGGCTGGCATACGCAGGGCACACATCTGACACCTACATCCGGCTTCATCTGCAGTTGCGCCCGGGCACCGAGACAGTTCTTCGTGTCGGTGGTGTGAAGGGTGCCTGGCTGAGGGTGTGCTTGGGGGCTGGAAGGCAGCCGATGCTGTGTACTCATGGTGGAGCTGTGTGCCTGGAAACATGCTTTGCTAATTACTGCAAAGACCCTGGATCTAGTAGGTTCCCTGTCTTCCCAGGCTCCACTTACCCACCCTGGGCCCCATTCCTTAAAAGATGTGCGTTCTGTGGAAAAATAGCAGGAGGCTGTAATTAGATAAATTAATTTCCACTACTTGATTATTTAGCTTTTATAGCACCCTGCCCCATCCCACAGGGCACAAAAGTGCCATCAATGATGGGAAACTAAGGCATCTAGAAGCCTATGAGGGAGACATTGTTGGTCAGAGACCAGATTTTTCTAGGTCAGCGTTTTTTTTTTTTTTTCAACGTTTATTTATTTTTGAGAGACCACAAGTCGGGGAAGGGCAGGGAGAAGGGGACAGAGGATCCAAAGTGGGCTCTGCGCTGACAGCAGTGAACCGGATGTGAGGTTCAAACTCACAGACTGCAAGATCATGGCCTGAGGTGAAATTTAACACTCAACCCACTAGGCCACCCAGGAGTCCCCTAAGTCAGTGGTTCTTAAACGTCAAGTGCATCCGTGTGACTAGGAGGGCTTATTAAAACACAGATTCCTGGACCCTACACAGAGAGTTCCTGATTGAGTAGGTCTAGGGTAGGGCCCAAGTGGTTGCATTTCTAACAAGGTCTCGGTCTGGGGTGCATACTTTGAGCACAGCTGATTTAGATATTTTCTAACTCATATGGTAGACTTGTCCTTGTGAATATACGCATGGCCACATAATACTATCATAAGGGTAGAATAACAACCGTAGCTAACAGTACCTACACAGGATTTCCCAGCCCTACTCTAGGCACGTGACTGGTGTTAGTTTATTTCATTCATGTGTATGGTGAGGGAGGGAATGCAAGGGAGAGGGAGAAAGTTAGTTTTGAAGCCAAGTACTGACCCAAGTCTACAGCCTTCCAAAGACAGACCCCTCAAAACAGGCAGGCCAGGATCTGGGGGAAGGAGAAAAGTAAGGAAAGTTCTGCTCCCAAAGAGTCAACTAGGAGAATTTTGCAGTAATATTACTAGTAGTTTTTTCAAATTATGTTCTCCTTGGCATTTACCTTCACTAACAGGAGCTCTAGGTAAGTGAATAAAGTGACTAGGTATGCAGGTGTGTATGTATATGGGTATGTGAGTTCCTCTTCTTGCTCTGATATTTTCCAATCATTTGACCTCTAATCCTTAAGCTTTTAAGCCTAAGCTAGGCATCTGCAAAATAATAATAATAATAACAACAGTAATAATCCATATCATAGTAGACTGTTTAATGATTGTAAGTTCCTGCCACCCAATATGTGTGGCCCTCTGCAATGTAATTTTCAGCTCTTCCTATCAGAAGATGAGGTCTATTTTCCCTTCCTTCAACCTGGCCTGTCTTGTGACTGCACTGATCAATAGAATGTGGCAGAAGTGACGTTGTATGAGTCCAGAACCTGGGCCTCAAGAGGCCAATAGCTTCCTCCTTCGCCTTCCTATAAAACTTCCCTAAAGAATCATGTAAAGAAGTTGGGTAGCTTACTAGAGGAAGAGAGACCATGTGAAGGAAGAACCAAGCCTCTTCCTTGCACTCACTGCTAGTCCTGTGAAGGGAGGCTACTGTGAATCTTCTAGGTCAGTTTACCCTCCAAGCTAAATCCAGGGGCAAGAGTTAGCACAGCTGAAACTGGCAGAGGGATTCACCCAAACTAATTAACAAAATCATTAGAAATAGAAAACTGTCATTTTTTTACAAATTACTAAGATTTGGGGTGGTTTGTTATACAGTAATGGAAAATAGATACAAGTACCCACCTCCCAATGTATATGAAGTTGCTTAGCACAGTTCCTGGCATACTAATCTTTAGATATTATTTTTATCTCTTAGATTCTCTTCTTTGCAGACTCTGCACAGTGTCTCTTCATGTTTCACTCCTCCTAACTCAGAGACTGGTAATGAAAGGGAAAGACACAAATGCAAGCCACTTTCTCTTTGGAAATGTTTTGTGTCATCTCCACCCCCATTCCTAGCCCCATGTTTCAACCTCAATTCATTCTTTGATTATGGATTTAGGGTTAACCCTAACCCTAACCCTAATGGTAACTGCTAACCCTAACCCTAACCCTAACCCTTGGTCACGGCATAAACATTAATTAGTAGTAATGACATAGATAACATTTCCAAGCATAAAATCTTAGTATTTCAGTTCTTGTTCTCTCTTCTTTAGATTCTGCTTCAGCTCAAGTGTTCTAAATTCTACCTAGTGGCTACATGTTATGGGAACAAAAGGAATGACAGATAATTTCATAGTGTCACTAATTAAAATAACAAGTAGGAACTAGTGACTGTTTCTGGATGAAGACTCCATTTGAAAACATGGATTTCAGATCTTCATCAATAGTTTCAAAAAGAGAGGGAGGCAAACCATAAGAGACATTTAAATACAGAGAACAAACCGAGAGTTGATGGGGAGGCGAGGGAAAGGGGAAAATGGGTGATGGGCATTGAGGAGGGCACGTGCTGGGATGAGCACTGGGCATTGTATGTAAGTGATAAATCATGGGAATCTACTCTTGAAGCCAAGAGCATACTGTCTACATTGTATGTTAGCCAACTTGACAATAAATTATATTTTTAAAAAATGCAAACTTTAGGTAAAAACTGAAATCATTTTGTAACTCTCCATCCCACCCCAACCCAGTTCCTTTGTCTCCCTCCTTCCTACTCACCTACCTCTTACTAGGTTACTCCTATTCTTCTTTAGGCTCAGCTCAGATATTCCCTTCACAGGAAGGGAAACCTTCACACCAGTTAGGAATCTTGCTTTTGAATTCCTTAATAGCCTGTGTATATTTCCATTTCCCTAAACACCACACAGCAGATGGTGAGTTCCTTCAGGGCAACAATTTTGTTATTTATCTTTGTGTCTCAGTGGAAAATAACAATAACAGCTATTATTTCTTACATGCTGGCTAAGGACTAAGTGCTGTAGTAACCATTTTACATGTATTATCTCCCCCAATCCTTGTAACAGCCCTTGGAGCTAGGAGTTCCTCTTTATAGATGAGGAAACTGAGGCTTAGAGAGTTTAAGAAACTTGCCAGGTCACTGGCTAGTAAAAAGCAGAGTTAGTCTTTGACCTCAAAGACTCAACTACTCTATTCTGACACTAGTTAGGTCCTCAAGAAATGTTTGTTGAGTTGAAGAACGTTTTCCCAAGCTATTAAATTGAGTGGCCATGAATGCCTGTTCCCCTTTCTTCTAATTTTTTTTTGGCTGGGGGAATTGAAGGGTTATTAAGAGATGAAATGGGGGAGAATTAGAAGGGAGAAAAAGGAACTGAAGATTCGCCCCTGAATGAAACGATACATATATTATTATGTATTAAACATATTAAACTCTAGATACACACAAACTTAAAAACACTGAGGTAATAAAAACGTGCATGGCTATTCAACATGACCATTGTACCTGGACGTGGACAGTACATGGGTCATTTGCTACCCAAGTGGTCAACAATTTCACCCACGTTCATACCGCTTCAATGATTCATTTTCCCAGCATTCCATTCCACTCTTCCTATTCTATTTCCCTGCACTGTGCTCTACTCCACTCCTCTCCTCTCTGTTCCATTTCATTCAGCCCAGTCCACTCTTCTCCACTTCATTCCATTTCATACTATTCCTTTTCATTCCACGCCACTGCATTTCATGCTGTTCCACTTACCTCCCCTCTCCATTCTACATCTTTCTTTTCCTTTCCTTTCTACAAAACTTTATAACATATTGAGCACTATGTTCAGAAGCTGTAGATGCAAAGCTGAATAATTACAGTCCTTATCCTGACATTCAGATTTTTCTCATCATCACCTGATAGCAGACCACCCCAACTCACAGCCCAACTATACTGTCAACCCCAAGTCACCACAGACCAGGTGATGAAGATAACAACTGACACACAAAGATTTTCTTTTTACAAAATTCCAAGCAATGAAGTCAAATAATATCGAGGTATAGAGACAGAGTATCTTTTACTTTCAAAGGACAAGCATTTTACCTCCCGAGTGACGCTTCCTTTGTCTAACTACAGATATTTATAAGGTAACTGCTCATGCTAAATCTAATGATGATCTAGCAGAGATGTCTTGACTAAAGCATTAGAGTCATGGAAAACTGCAATTTTAGAAACTGCCTTTGGAAGGAGCATAGCTTTTAGAACTCAGTTTCCCAAAACATAGTTAAGATTTTGCCTGTGCTTCAAGGAAAAACTAGGGGATGAGTCATGACTTGATGACTACTCGATATGCAGTCATTCTGGTGCCCCATCTGGGCGCTCACAAACATTGCGGAGGATTTCATTTTAGCAAAAAACCAAAGGGGTGCCTGGGTGGCTCAGTCAGTTAAGCATCCAACTTCAGGTCATGATCTCATGGTTCCTTTAGTTCGAGCCCCAAGTCACTTCTCTGCTGTCAGCAGGGAGCCTGTTTCAGATCCTGTTTCCTCCCTCCCTTGGCCCCTCCCTGACTTATGCATGCTCTCTTTCTTTCTCAGAAATGAATAAACATTAAAAAAAAAAAAAAGACAAAGACAAAGCTTAAGAAACAGCAACAAAAACCCCCGAAACACACCCTGCAGAGTATTTTACCAAGATCTGACCCTGCAAATCCACCTCTGGGGCTGGGTCATGCGAGCTCTATAACACAGTACCGGGTTGACCCAGGGCAAGAGTGCCTGAAGAAAGCTCTGGATGTCCTTGATTCATCACAGTAGAGCCTGGTCACCTCTAGGAACTCTCCCTATGTTTGTTTCACAATGGTCTGATGTGGGCAAAAATGGGAAACTATTTTTGCTAAAAGACAATCCTTGAGTATGCAGGCAGATATGTTTTTATTAGTTTTTATTCAGCTGTTTCTTAATTGACATACTTAGTATATGATATGATATGATATATGTATCTATCTCAGTACAGTAGGTGCTTCTTTTTCTGAACTGATATATATTTATACATATATACTATATACTATGTACTTAAAATACACACTTATTTTTTGTGTATTAGTTGTGAAAAAAATTACATATGTATTTTCAGATGTAAGTGAATACTCTTACAAACTGATGTTTTGGCTGTGACACTTTCAGCTTAAACAAGAAAGTGCTCCACCAAGAAGCATTCAATTTCAAAAGTAAGTGGCAAATGTCACTGACATCAGTGGTTAGCAGGGCTTAGCCACTGGAGATTTGGGGAGAGCACAGCACCAGTTCGTGATGGCAGCCTCGAGTGCCAGCTCTCTTGGTCTCATTTCCTGTTTTCCTTCCCCACTTCTCAAGCCCAGACAGGTCTGAAACCACAGTGGTCAAACTAGGAAAGGTGGGAAGAAAGCTGGGTGGGATGTGGGAGATTTTGAATTGGTTCCCTTTCCCTACATCAAGTCCAAGTCCAAAGGAATGGGGTGAAGGGAGAGGACAAGCTAACATTTATATTAAATTTAGACTTTGGGTTCCTTCCTGAATTGACTGTCTTTGCTAATGGGTTGAGGGTGAGTGTTGAGTTATAAAGTGATAATAAAGAACGTCCAGGGGCGCCTGGGTGGCTCAGTCAGTTGAGCGTCTGACTTCAGCTCAGGTCATGATCTCACGGTTCATGGGTTCAAGCCCCGTGTCGGGCTCTGTGCTGACAGCTCAGAGCCTGGAGCCTGTTTCAGATTCTGTGTCTCTCTCTCTCTCTGCTCTTCCCCCATTCATGCTCTGCCTCTCTCTGTCTCTCAATAATAAATAAATGTAATAAAATAAAATAAAAAAGAACGTCTAGAAAAGTCATGAGGCCTTCCTAAATTCTATTCAGAGGCAAGGGAAGCACTGACTTGGAGGGAAGGCTTAGAGTAAAGGAAGGCTGGAGATAATAATGAAGTTCCGCAAGTTATTCAATATATTGGTTATATTTGTTTTGTGATCAATAAATGAAGTAGGCGCTTACTAGCTAGGAACCACATGTAGTATTAAATTCTGCAGAATGGGAAAGAAACCAGAGCACAAAATGGGCGTTAAGTCAGACGCCTCGCCTTGGGCTTTTGCTTTCTTTCAATTTTTTGGTTTGCTTATTACGCAACAGCTAAAGGCTGCCAAATGAAGCAGCATTTTTGATTTGCCTTTGCAAATTGCACTTTTGCAATTACACTATTATTGCCTCAAACAGTGGCCCAACGCCCCGTGGGAAGCAGCGCGGAAGGGATGAACTGAAATAGCACGTGAGCAGGCTCCGACTGCGCTGTTGCTGTCCCCCGGCCATGAGACTTGTCTGCCCTTTTGTGGCTGCTGATGTGGACTTGGCATGTGACTGTGCTTCTTTGACCATGTCCACAAATCAATCATAGTGATTCCCGAATCTTCCATTGGTCCGTGACTCTTTCCACTCCCTTATAAGCATACATGATTGTGACCTCCATGCAGGGGAATCTCCAAACTACTGATTTTAATGTCCATTTCTTGTTTTTAGGTTATGCATAAGACTATGAACCCCGACTTTGGTTCAGAAACATGCGGGAGTGCAGTTTTGATATCGCAGCCTGATGATCTTCCCCTTCGTCCTATCTCAAAGAGTTTTCCTTTGCACAGAATGCATCATGCGTAATTAGCCGCTCGGACGCAGAACACCTAACCACACACTTGAGAAGTGGCATTTCTAGCAGGGCCAGTCTTTTCATGCAGCGGGCTTTCGGAGGCCCTTACAAACCAGAGTCCACACCCATTCTCCCCTTACCTCTTCAGTCGTGCTGGAGAAGGGCTGGATAGTCCAGGGGACCCAAGACGTCTCTGTCACTTCGGTCGTCGGCAGCCCGGGGTGCTCTCTCTGTCTGCTGTTGTGGCTGTAGTGTTCTGTGGTCGTTCTGGTGAAGGCCTCTGTGGTATTCCTAATGTGTTCTGGGCTATATGGAGCTGCATTAAAAGTGGTGGGGAGGTGGGGTGGAGCCGTGTTTCTAGTGCTCCTTACCGAAACTTCTGCTCCCAGGCCAGCTGAGGTAAAGAAAGGACAGTTGCCAAAGTTACCTTTGTGTTTTGTGGAATCTTCACATAAAAGCAATTTGACTTCCGAAAAAAGCAGGCCTCTTTCCTAACAGGCATGCCGATGAGCTTCAGTTATATGAAAAACCCAAGATCTCGGAGTGTGGCAATGCTAATTTGCCCTACTCAGTCCACTCATCCCTTGTCCATCTGTCAATATCATAGGGTCAGAGAAATTGTAGAAACCACTACCGGAAAACCTCGGCTCTGCATAGGAGACAGAATTAAGTTTACTCTCTGAGCATTTAGGGAGTCATGAAATTGGCTTCCGAAAGTCCATGAATCTTGAAAAACTTCATGCCATGTCCTAAATATATGTCCACGTATACTTAAATTTTTTTTAATGTTTTATTTATTTTTGAGAGAGAGGGACAACACGAGCAGGGTAGGAGCAGACAGAGAGAGGGAGATACAGAATCTGAAGACAGACTCCAGGCTCTGAGCTAGCTGTCAGCACAGAGCCCGACGCGGGCCTCGAACCTACAGACCATGAGATCATGACCTGAGCCGAAGTTGAACGCTTAACCGATTGAGCCACCCTGGTGCCCTTACATATACTTTTTTCTTGTGGGAGACTTTTATAGTGTTCGTGCAAATTCTCAAAGGGGTCATTGGACAGAATACAGTCTGAGAATCACTGCTAACAACTTCACCTTGCAGATGGACGATTCCTGGCAAAGCAATGACTTTCTTTTACCAAAGACCAAACTGTTTCTAGTCGTAATTGTGTGAGTACCAAATCCTGAGACAGTTGTAGTTTCTGAGCTCTCTATCTTCTGTAACTGATGTGAAACTTATCAGCTGGTGGGATTAATGTATAGCTTTACTTGGCAAGGCTGAATTGCTGATACTTAAAAATAAATTGATTTGCGAATTAGGTTCACATAGCCATAATGTTAAAAATGTTGGGGATCTCACTAACATGCAAATAATGGTTGAGTAAAAGTTGTCAGAACAGGCACTCCTCACAAGTTCTCAGGACATGCCAATGGTGGTGTTGAAGGTCTTTGGACCACACTTTGATTAACAAGACCTGGAGAACAATTGTATAAGAAGCATTGGAAAGGGCTGTAAATTATGGACTGAGGGATGTGTTTAGATGCTTCTATCAACTCCACTATGTGTCAGAGTTCCCTGGGATATAAAATCTTGCCCAGGCAGAGAATTATAATTTTGAAAAGTTTCCTGGTTTAAAAACTGGCAGAAGAAAGATTTTATTTTTTTTATTACTCCTTTAGTGGTTCATAAGACCAACTATTTCTTAGGCAACTGCTATGTGCTAGGTGGAGATCTAGGTGAAGGGTGATAATCATTACATTTCCCCAGTTCTGGGCCACCTTTTTGAGCCTTCTTTTGAATCTCATTTATTTCCATTCCAATTTCAATGGACATATTTTGTATAATAAGATATAAAGAAGAGGGGGATAAGGCACAAAAAAGAAGATAAAAATGGAAAAAGTATTTTTAAAATTTAGTAAGATAGAAATATCAGCAGTTCTCTTAAAGGTTAATGAAATGATCATGACTCTTAAGCATCTTTTCTTTGAGATGTGGAAGGTTGTGCAAAGTACCCTGTACATGTGGTTGCCAGATTTAACAGATGAAAATACATGATGGGGAAAAAACCCCCATGATACCCAGTTAAATTGGAGTTTCTGATAAATAACTAATAATTCAGAATATTAGGCATATATCAAATATGTTACAAAGGTTATATTATAAGTTACATATTATACTGGGAATATACTGACATTAAAACATTGTCATTTATCTGAAATTCTGTGTTATTGAATGTTCTGTATTATAGCTGACAAGCCTACCTGTGTATCTACTAGACCTGGATAGAATAGATTTTTGGACATTCCCACTAGTTTCGGTTTGTTTTTTCCTTCTGAACTCTGTGCCACTGCCGTTGTGTCCAGATTACTACTTTGAACATGGACGAGATTTATTTATCCCTGGGATGATTTCTACATGACAAACCCAACTGTTCTATTAGCAATATTCCTTTATAATAACCCCCCAAAAGCAGCTCCAATTTTGCAGTCTTAATTGAACTAGGTGCTCAAATGTTCCTTTAAGCAGACATTTGTCTATTGTTGGGATATAAACATTTCTGTATGTAGCGATGGTATTTTAGTTATTTTGGGGCTTTGACCAATGCCGAGTTGATTACCGCCTATGACAATTTTAGATTTTAGACCCTCAAAAAAATGTTAATGATGGGGTTAGGACAAAAAGAAGCTTCCTAATATGTAGAATGTAATTATGTGTCTTAGTATGTCAACCTATGCTTGCTCTTCTTCACTAAGGAGAAGATGGCAAGTTCTTATTCTAGAAGTTTCTTTTATTAATCAACTTACATGATTAGTTTAATGGATGAAACAGGACTCTCCCCAAATCAGATCAATGATTAAAACACTCTTGCAATGTCTTCTGTGAATAACATAGCTTATTACCATTACACATAGCTTTGGAGCATCTTAGGGAAAAAATCTCAGTCTTCTGCAATTGTCTTTAATTAACCTTATAAATGTATTTTTAAAACACTCCAAACCAAATGAGTCCATTTTTCATTTTAGACCACTACCTTTTTTTTTTCCAAAGAAAAAAGAATATCCAAGGCCGGTATCCCTCCATTTTGTGACTGTGTTTTTAACCTGTGCTATTTAAGAAGCAGGAAAGAAGCTTTAGTCTTAATATTTAGTTTGCAAATTTTGTGTATTTTAAAGCAGTGGTCTGCAAACTTTGATAGGCATCGGAATTCTCTCTGGAGCTTTTCAAAATATTGAAGCCTTGACCTTCCACTAAGGGATTTGGTGTGGACCTAGCACCTGCATGCTTAACAAGTTTCTCAGTGACTGTAATATGTATCTAACCATGAGGTTTTAGCCATATACACAATAGAAGCCAAACTGAATTCTAATCCTTCTTTACGTGGCTATTGAAGGATTTAAAGTAGATGGGAGTAGAGAAAATCCATCATAGAAATATATACAGCAATCAAAATATGTTAATCTTTTCATCTCCTGAACTCAGTTGAAATGGGTGCTATGAAATTACATTAAAAATAGTAGATCTTTGAATGTTTTGGTATCTATAAATTCTTCTGACGTTCTTTAAAAAAGGTATATACATTTTACAGTTCATGAAAGAGCAAGATGTGTTTTGACAAATGCAAGGAAAAGTTCTTACACAATGGAACAATATGTTGAAGCTATTTTTAAAAGTTTTATTGTACCATTGCTACCACATTGTTTCCATTTTATGCATAATTCCTCTTAGAACACAATTCAAGATAGGGTCCACCATACTGGGTACTATTTAAAAGGTTTTAGCACTTAAGTTGTAAATAACACGCCTATAAGATGATTTCAATGACTGTACCAGGTCAGGATGATATTTGGAATATATTTTTTAAAAAAGCAACATGTATTCTAGATAAGTAATTCATCTATAAATAGTTCAGATATGATTAATAATGGAAGTGTGATTTTTGTATAATGATAATAAAAATACACAGTCTGTTAGTTTCCCTCCTTTAAATGATACAAATAACTTTGAACCATGTTGAAAACAGAACAACTTGGACAGAACTCAATTTGGAGATAGAAAATTTCAACTATATTGGGACTTTCTTTTCTGTAAGAAGATGCCAAATATAATATGACTTTTAAAAGTGGGGAAATAAAAAGAAGTGGGGAAATAATCTGGGAAAGAGGTAACAAATGAAACAGAAGATACTATAGAACAAGGAGGATTTATGCATATATATTGCACAGTAAGTATATTCTACAAGCCTGGACTAGAATAAAGTGAAGTGAAAGAGATATGAGTTATAATAGCCTAAATAATTTTCAGAAATCATGAAAAGAGTAACATTTCAGAAAATGTAATCAATAATATAAAAGGGACATAAAAAAAGGCCTATCTAAAAATTGAACAAGGAGGTGAAAAGTTTGTGAAAAGAGAAACCAATGATGGGGAATTTGCAAACACAGGAGACATAACAAATAAGTCAGAGAAGTTCAGAGGTCAAAAAAATTTTTAACAGACTTAAGAGCCAATATTAGAAATAAAGAAAGAAAAATTAAGTGGATGTTGACATATAGGAAAACATCAACGCAGAGCATGGTAAAACATTTAAAGTAAAACAAAAAATAAATGAAAACCTAATGAAAGCAATACTTTTCAATAGCCAATTATTACTCAACTACTATGCTCTGAGTTGCCTGAGGAAGATGTGCCTGGCTTATCCTAATGTCCTATGTTTCTTTGGGGACATGGGTGTATATTAGGTGGGGGGTAGAAGGAAACTATGCTGGAACAGGGGGGAAGAGTGGTTTTTAAATTCATTGTTACTAGGCTGTGGGAGAAGGATGCTAAAGCAGGTGCTACTTAAGCAAGGCCAGGAAAATTGAAGATGGAAAGTGGGTGCTCCCAGCTGACTTGTTCATTCGGCACAATGGGCACAGTACCAAGGGCCTATGGCATTTAAAAAATCATTTAATTTGAAAAATTAACAAAAAAGAACTGTCAGAGTCAAAGAAAATGTTTGCTTAAATTTGGTTCTTCACACAATAAGACAAAATGAGAATTTGGGGGCCCATGAAAATCTATGAAATTATTTTATTTAATTATTTATTTTAATGGGGGAAGGGGCCCACAAAGACAGCAGAGCCAAGGGCCCATGAAAGTTGCACATAGCCATGGATGAGCCCTGATGAGTTCATTGACATGTCACAGGCTAAAAATGATTGGGGGCTCTGGATGTGATGCTAGATATTTTTCTATAATCACATAAGTTGTACATCAGCAACCAATGATCACATAAACAAATGGTCAATTGTAAGGCCCATGTTTTTATAATCATGCAAGGCGAAAATAAGTCCCATGACAGCAATTTGGTCCAAGTAGGATCTGTACCTACAAAAGACACTGTTCTGTTCTGTTTTGTTTTTTTCCCCTTGAGCTCTCTATACTTACAAGCGTTCCTACCAATCACTAAGGGGAAGAGCTTCTGTTAAAACCATTTCTCCCAAGAGTACATATGGATATTACAGTGCTAATGTGTTTTATTCCCTCACCCACATCACTGCAATTAAACAATTGTGTTAGCCAGCAGTTATATCAAATCCGTCAGCAATTGGTTTACTTCAGCAGTGAAACCTCTTTAAGCGATTTCACTAGCTCAGTCATGTTATGGACATTTGAAAATATGTCTGCAAAATTTTCCTGTTCTTAGGTAAATATGAGATTTGAATGAGTGAATCTGTGGTATATGCTAATGGATGCTGATTGGCTAGCTGACATCTTACATAAAATGTTACTCTCCATTCAATGCAAATGCCACTGAGTGAAAGTAACTGTTTATAAGTAGACACTTGGCATCTTTGGGAAAAGTATCCAAGTGATGGCTGGCATTTTGCACTTTTCATCGAGAAGGTCTTAAAACTACTATGTTTAAAGAGTTTGTAGATTAGAGATTTGGACCTCAGAATGCATTTTTACTCCTAAGGTAATAATCTTTTTTAAAAAGTTAAAAGTGTGATTATATAAGATTGCAATATTATTGAACAGAATTTGGGTTTTCTTTTTATTCTTATGGTGTTATTGATAACTGCTTTGTGTTAATCTGTAGAATAAGGCTGAGAAGTTATACACAAAGGATTTCTAAAAATTATATTCTTCATTCAGTGACTCCAAGGGTGTAGCTATCCCATAGCACACCAGTATGTATGGAGAAAAATGGAGAAAGCCTGTCAATCACCTGTTTTATTGACACATGGCTAAAGGTATAAGGGTTTCCAAAGAGCTGGACATCTGGCACCGACTAACAAAAGAATATTTGGAGGGAACGGAGTTTTTCAATTTTTAGCTGGATATGTTGGCATTTTGGAGACAATGTTTTAATTATTGGTCTTATGACTCAGATAAAAAACTAAAAGTGTCTAATTTTAGAAATTTATAAAAGGTTGATTTTTTTTTAAAGAATCTGTTTACCAGGTACACCCTTCTTTTGTCCAAAATGAAGGCATGCAGTGTACTCTTTCAGGGACAGTTATTATTTGAGGAAATTGGACTCTAGTATAGATCCTTCTCTCTCAAAAAACACACAAATTTTTGCATTGAATTTTAAAAAATGTTAATTTATTTCTTTTGAGAGAGAGTGTGTGCACAAGTGTGTGAGAGTGGGGAAGGGACAAAGAGAGAGAATCCCAAGCAGGCTTATTGCTGTCAGCGCAGAGTGCAACATGGGGCTCCATCTCATAAACCATGAGATCATAACATTAACTGAGATCAAGAGTCAGCCGCTTAACCAACTGAGCCACCCAGGCACCCCTGCATTGAATTTTAATCCACTTTAGAAGCCTCCTCAACTCACCTTGTCATAGAGGAACTCTGAGGAAAGGAGAGGAAGAAGAAGGAAAAAAAGGGAGCTTCGTGAGAATAGAGCACAGCTAAGTTATGACAAAACCCAGTGAACACTCAAAGGATTGTGTAAAAAATATGCAGATTTTAAATTATCCTAAATTTTTAAAAACACAGTTGCTTAATATGACTGGCAAGAAGATAGTCTATGGCCATACCACCCTGCAGGTAGCCGATCTCGTATGACTGGCAAGAATGTATATTCAATAAAGAGGTACTTTCTTAAATTTACACTCTATTATAATCGATTATTTACGTATTTGACTTCCCCATTACCATAAAGAACAAGACATAGTGATTCTCAACTTTGGCTGCGCATTAGAATAATCTTGAAAGCATTTAAAGAATATGATACCCAGTGGCACCTGGGAGGCTTAATCGGATAAATGACTGACTTTGGTTCAGGTCATGATCTCATGGTTTGTGAGTTTGAGCCTCACGTTGGGCTCTGTGCAGACAGCATAGAGCCTGGAACCTGCTTTGAATTCTGTGTCTCCTTCTCTCTCTGCCCCTCCCTTTTCTCCAATATACATTTGAGAAAATAAACAAACATAATTTTTTAAAATAAATATGATACCTAATTTAATTGGCTTGGAGGCTGAAGCTTGGACATCAGTATTATTTCAAAGTTCCCACTGTGAATCTGATGTGACACTTGGGTTGAGAGTCTCTGGCGCAAGATACCTATAGCACAAGCTCTGGCACATAGTAGGTGTTAGGGAAATATTACTTAAGTACGTGAATGATATCATGAATGTTTCCTTTATGAAACAAACAGTTCAGATTTTTGACCTTCACAGATATGCTATCTTTTACTGAAGAACTTAATGAAAATATTCGTATCCTATGAACGAACAATATGCATAATTGTGCTGTCAGATTATCATATTTAGTTAACAACTCTTTAAAAAAGGACATTTGGGGCCATTCATTGCAAACATCTAAATGTAATTTAATTTTTCACAATGGATTCTCTAGCAAATCAATGAGCTTTCGTGCTACGGGTCAACTAGTATCATTCTGTATCTTTAATCAATGGTAAGTTTGAGATGGAACAGAAAAATATGTTAGCTTATAATTGTGTTCAAACATTAGTATGTATTATCCATGTATTATCCATGTGTATTAAGATATAAGATTTTTTTTTGGTGCCACAATTGTGCAAATTTTTACTCTGCTCTTTTCTAGAAGCCCATTTTTCTTCCAACCCACATTGTTGGGAATGTTTTAGATATGGCACATTTAGGGATTAACTATTTAAATGGTCTATTTGATCCAGTTACTTTTGAAGTGAAGTCCATCATTGGACATGTTTTGCATAAAGGTCAAAAGAAATAATTTCCCCAATAATTATATTCTATCTTGAACAACTCTCTACTGAATCCATATTTACTCTGTAAAAGTCCCAGTGAAAGAGCATGCTACTAAATAAGGTTTCGTTGGGAACTGAGAAAGAATCTCACTTCTTGTGTTTCGTGGTACACGGGAATATTTATAATGTTTCAGTGTTGTTTAGGACAGGCCTTCCTCAATGAACTTGCTCAATGACAGGAATTGTACAAACTGGTGTTACATGCTATATATTCTCTGATAAATTTGAATTTTCTAGCTGACTTTTATATGTTTATCTCATTCTCATAGTGAGAAGTTTTATAAGATCGGGACTGTCAGGACACCTGGGTGGCTCAGTTGGGTAAGCATCCAATGCTTGGTTTTGGCACAGGTCATGATCTCATTGTTTGTGAATTTGAGCCCCATGGTTGGCTCTGTGTGATGGCACAGCCTGCTTGTGAGTCTCTCTGTCGTTCTCTCTCTGTCCTTTTCTTGCTTGTGTGCAGGTATTCTTTCTCCTTCTCTCTCTCTCTCTCTCAAAAATAAATAAGCATTAAAAAAAATTAACAATAAAAAATGACAAAGACTGTAACATTCAACTTCTATTGTAGAAAAGCTGATTGCATTCAATTAGCATCTAATTAAATACTTACATAATTTATGAAATAAATGAGTGACAGAAAGCTTTCCAAGGATCAGCATAGTGAAAAAACTCATAGGAGCCTCAAAAATAAACACCTAATAAAAAGATTTAAAAGCACAGTGAATGCTGATCCCCAAACAGGGTTATGGATCAAAATTATCTGGGGGACTTAAAAAAACTCAGGTTTTAGTCCATATTTCTTGAAACTGAATGTTGACGGTGGTAGGAGAGAAGAAATGAGAGCAGAGATTCCTTCTGCTCCCCCAGGTGCTTCTTATGTAGCCAACTGGGCAAAATTCTGTGGTTAAGCATTTGGGAAACGCTGTATAATGGAATGCACACTGGACAAGGAATTAAGAAATTTGGGTTCTAATCAGCCCTCTGCTACCAATTAATCTGGGATAATTCACTCAACCTTGATAAATTTCAGTCTTCTCAATGATGGGCTTCTTTTCTAGAGAATTTCTCCAGTCATTTGTAAGGTCCATTTGTACCTAATATCTAATGATTCTATTAGTTTTATCTTTTATGAATTCCTGAAGCAAATCTATACTATAAGAGTAAATAGCAATAAAAATGATTAAGTAAAATAGAAAATAAAGCTGTATCCACAATAAAGTCCCCAGCACAGAATTAAACTGTGTGCTGCACCAGGAATTTGTGCACGTATATTCAAGTTTTTACTGGATCTGACATCTAGATTATATCCACCAATGGTCAACAAGTTAGAAAACTGTGACAGTGCACTGGCTCTTACCATCTCAAAAGTATGTGACTTCTTGTACCCCTAAACATTAGTACAAGAAATTTGCAGAGTCACCATGTATTTTCCAGACTTTGCAGTCTTCTGAAACAGCATTTTGATGTTCCTCCTAATCAGATAATTATCTACGTCAGCAAAATTATTAATTTTCTGATCATTGGCTTTAGTCATTACATATGTATGCTGCATTTATGCCTAGATTTATATTCCTATATCTAATGGTATGTAACCAAAGTCTCTACAGTGTGAAACAAAAGAGAAACTCAATAAATATTTGTTTAATTAATAAAAGAAGCAAGGAAAGAAGGGAAGGAAAAGTAAAAGGTAGAAAGAAAGATATTGGGCTTATTTAAGGAGGAGGGCTCATTTAACAAGGATAATGAAGTTTTCCACATCAGTAGGAACCACAGATCCATTTCCATTAGCTTATGAATCTGCCACAGACAGGCATTGTGTTGAGGTAAATAGATAACCCTTTAACGTGAAACAAACAAACATAACATGGAGCAGAAGAACTTTCAGAATCAATTCTGAAAAGAAGAGCTCACCTTTTTTTAAGCAGAGGCTTCCATTCACTGGTTTTCCCTCCTTGTTGACATCTATTTTCATCCAGCTATGGAGGTATTTCCTGTCCTTCTTGACCACTACCTTGAAGCCTTGTTTCTTGAGAAAGAGAGAGGTATTTTCCACCTCAAGGAACCCTTCCTGCTCATGGCAAGTCCATCGGGGTGCCTGGGAGCAGTGGGTAGAGACAGCTGGGTGGGAAGGGCCACGAGAAGCACTGGAGATGCCCAGGCAGAGAGCAGATTCAACATGAAGGAGTTTTCCATCCTCAGTCCACATCCACTGCTGGTTCTGGCTGGTCCCATTGCACAAACCCACCACCACTCTCTTAGTTTTGGAAAGGCACTCTTGTTTATGGACATGGACAATCTGAAACCCCTCTGGAAGATGAGATACTCATAAAGTACTATGTAGAAAATTATAAGGCCCATCAGAAAACAAAACCACCTACCCACAAATCAGCTAAGTGAAAATACATTATTTTCTTTTGCTATTACGGTCAGTTCAAGTGAATAGTCCCAGATTCAACACATGTGACTTAAAATCCCAAGGCTGACATTGTTAAAATGTTAAAATGTCATACTTTGCTCCCTTTCTTTAACTTTCACATGGTGTAGGGAGGAAAACACACTTCCACTGAAATAGTGAAAGGAAGCTTGAAAGAGAAACAAAACCATCCAAAGAATATGGTGTCATATTTTCGCCCAATTAGTTAAATATATTGAAGTTATAAAAAACCCCATTCCCCTTTTAACCATTGTACTCTCTCCATCTCATCGCCATCCCCCACTCTGAAAAAGCACCCCTTCTTCCCATTCTCAAGATACCACTGCAGTATTTGTTTACAAATTACATATAGCTTGGATACATGTTTAAAAACTAGATGCATTCATCCCAAAACAAAACAAAAATAAAACAAAATTTCCCACCCCTCTAAACCTTCTCAGCTAATAGCAACCAATGAAAGTTATTGATGATCACATATACAATTTCTTAGACTTGGAGAGAAGCATTTCTCTATATTGTGACAATATCTATTAGTTTCCCTTAATAATTGATAGACTAAAAATAAAATCAGCATTTCTTGACATAAAAAAAGTAAGCATCCAATTGTTAAACACCAGTATTAAAATGAAATATTTTGGCTCAGAAACCGTTTTCTGAGCTTTTACTTAATTTGCTCTGCTGCCCCATGAAAATATTCAGACATTCCTTCCAAATAGCAGTTTCCACATAAAACACACCTCAGTTCTTCACTCCCTTTAGTTATATCTCCTTATATTTTCCTTCGTTAGTGTACACAAAAAACAAAACTATAACCTGATAAGGAAAAAACATGGAGAATGCCACAGACTGCCACATAATAATCAGTTTCTCCTCAAGGCGCTTCACTCTCTGCTATAAAGATGCCACTTCAGGACCTGCCCGAGGCATTAGGAGGACATGAGGAGGCCATTTATTTTCTTTCAGAGAGAAGTCTCAATAGAGTGGACCGAGTTGGCTCCTTTTAGTCCCCCTCCTCATCGTCTTTGGTTAAACTGCCATGGAGACCTGGCTCCATTTCCGCCTTATTTCAGACACTTTTCAAAGGACAGAGTCTCCTCTGTGGGCTAGTGGAGAAATGCCCCAAGGGAGGCAAGGCTACTCACCTGAATTCCCAAAGATTAAGCAGGTCAGAATCGCCATGTAAAATTCAGCCTCCATTTTCCATTTAACAACTGTTCATGCTTTGCTTGGGGGGGGAAAATCTCCCAGATAAGAGAAGCAGAGACTAGGAAGGAAATGTGCCTTCATGGTGGGGGGAAAAAGTCAGTGACGAGCACTTCCTCCTATTGAATTGTTTGGGGAAGTTTTACACCAGTGTCCTTTTGTCTGTTTCCTTAGAAAGAAGGGATTATGATTACCTCTCCTTTTTTATGTAGAAAAAATTCTGACCTCCAGGAGCAGAAGAAAACATGTAAGTTTTCTCCTACATCTCTTTGGCACATGATTACTTCTTAACCTCAAGAGGGAAGAAAGGAATTGTAATCTTAGATAATTGAATGTTCCTAAAACATTACATCTCTTCAGGTGATATTGATTCTGCTGAATAAACACAAGCCATGTAACTTATGAGGGTCTATGACAAGTGATATAAAGACATAAACATGTACTGTTCGTCTAATGATATGCTGGGAATCTATTGAGAAAAACCACATAATGATGGCACTTTTAGATCATTATCCCTCAAGTGATGACAATATTGCATTTAGAGATAGTTATCTCCACTGGGGAGAGGCAGAGACTAAAATTAAACCCATTTCAGTATCTACTCCAGGCTTCTCCCAAAAGATAACAGCTTCTTCCCAAGAGGAAAAAAAGTAGATGCTTTACTCAATACTTAGTATTAAGAGTAGTTTATTGGCAGTATGAAACAAAGTCAACATAGCTGCATTGAAAATTCATATTTGAGCAGAACATCTAGTGTTTGCTGAGTGCGTTTTAACTTTCTTTGTCTCTTGAGGATTAAAACCTTTCAGAAATTTAAGAATATCCATGGCAGCAACGTTTTGGAGAACGTCTAGAAATGGGACAGGTTACTTCATCCCCAAAGGTCTGCCTTTTTGCGGGGGAGAGAGATTCTAGGTAAACAGAATATTCAAAGATTCCTTCTTAGTAAAAGAGACACAGATATTTAAAATTCTTGATACATCATAGTTGCTACAAATTTGTTTTTCCCTTTTAAAGTAAAATGACTCACAATGTAGAAATGCAGTGGCCGGAGTTCTGGAGCAACGACCACTGCCATGTCCAATAATAGAGAGTAAATACATATACACCCAGTGACAATCATTGTGCTCTGTAATTGATTGACAGGAGGTACTGATAAATACACATTTAGTAGGTAATATTATCAAGACACATTTCTGTATAAAATAGTACTGCTTTTGATTTTTTTTTCAAAAACAAGGACTTGTTTGTTAAAAATCCATTATCAATCATTTGCGACCTTAACGGCAAGATTCTGGTAACTGAGAAAGGTAATAGCACTTAAAACAGGAACAGTTTAACAGCGGACAGTCCATTCACAAGACAGATTTTGCAAACATTAAAGCATCTAAACACACAATAATAATTTCTTCAGCAGCTCCTCCAGTTGTCATCTGATGACATAGGTCACCGAGGATTTCATCCATACATTCTGTGTGGCAGGTAGTCAAGACAGACAAAACAAAAGCCTCCTTAGCTGTGTGAGACTCTATCATACCTCCGTCAGCACAGGACCTTCAACATAATTTAGGGGATGCTTACAAACGCATTCATATACACAAGGGGCTGGCAACCTTTAATTGTGTTGCCACCTTCCACAATCCGTGCCACAGCCTGGCTTCAGGACTTCTCTTTTCTTTCCATTGCAGGAAGCTCCTTCCAGAAGCCTCAGGTGGGTAATTGATCCATTACCCCTAGAGATTGATGGTCTGGTAAATCTTCAGAGAATCAAATCTTCAGAGAGTCACTGGACAGTTTCTGCTGAAAGTCTGCTCTCATACAGGCACAGAGCATGATGTACAAATTCATACTGTTCACTGGTTTGGACCATTCCACCCCTATGAGAAAGAGATGATACAATAACTGCCTGCAGTCTTAACAGAGACTATATGCAGGCTAGGGTATTATGCCAAAGACACAGAACAGTTGACCTGGTGAACTTAATATGCTAATGTGAATAAAGAGATTAACACAGTGCCTGGTATACACTAGACACTTGATTAATTTTCACTACACACCGTTACCGGGGAGGCGGTACTGCCTACTGGGTAAAGTACTTAGACTTTGGGACCACCCAGGCTGTCTGAGTTGAAATCCTTCCTACACCGGTTCTTAGGCTGTGCGATCTTGGGTAAGTTCTTAAAACCTTTTGTGTTTCAGTTTCCTCCTCTGCTAAAGTGGAATGATAGTACCTATGGCACAGGGTTCTTGTGAGTAAGTGAATTCATATATCTAGAGTGTTAGTATCACTTCTCAGGTGCCTTATCATTCATCTTGTGTTAAAATGGCTTATGCAGGCAGAGAAGGACAGATACCATATCTCTGCACTCATAGGTCTAACAGGAGAAACCTAACAGAGGACCATAGGGAGGGGAAGGGGGAAAGAGAGTTGGGGAGAGCGAGGGACACAGATCATGAGAGACTATTGAATACTGAAAACGAACTGAGGACTGAAGGGGGAGGGGGTGGGGGAGAAGGGGGTGATGGTCATGGGGGGGGCACTTGTGGGGAGAAGCACTGGGTGTTATATGGAAACCAATTTGACAATGAACTATTATAAATTAAAAAATAAAAATAAAAAAAGGCTTATGCCCTTGGATTAAAGTGGAAGCCGGTTTACCAAACAAACTCAACTATAAGGTGTTGCTCTTCTTACAAGTAAAAGAACAACTATCCCAGAATGGTCTCACTGAGTATGTGATATAGAAACAACCTTAATCATTGGGTGCGGTATGTTGGGTATCTAAACACAATAGTGGTTGGGCCCTTAAATGAGTTGGAAAAAAGGAATTGCTTTTTTTCCCTTTGTTATCATCATTATCATCCCTAGTTATTCAGGGTACTTTTGTTACTGGATTAGTAGAAGGCAGCTACCTTCCTGGGAAATATTAATGATGCTTCTCATTTTACTTTTGTAGATAATTAATTATATCACATTTTGCTCTTTATAATAATGGTTCTTTTACTTGGCAAAGCTACTGATAGTAGTGTAAATGTTACTTATTGTTCCTGCTCACTGCATAACAGCATCACTATTAGTAACTATTTGAAGTCCTATAAAGTCTCTATAACTATACAGTCCTACAACTGATTTTTTAAATTCATTTATTTATTTATTTATTATGGAGAGAGGGGGGTGCTAGTGTGCAAGGGGCAGAGAGACGGAGAGAGAGAGAATTCCACACAGGCTCCTCACTGTCCGTGTGAACTCTGAAATGGGGCCGGAGCTCACCCAAATCAGGGCTTGACCTCACCTCATATGGGGTTCCAATTCACTGGATACAGAGCTCAAACTTAACCGATGTGGGGCTCGAACTCATGAACCATGAGACCATGACCTGAACTGTGAGATCATGACCTGAGCTAAAGTTGGATGCTTAACGGACTGAGCCACCCAGGAGCCCCACCACCCATTTTAAAATTACATTCTAGCCAGTTCTTCCCAGTGGTTGTTGTTACCATTCAAAATAATTAATTCCACGCCATGTAAGCACTTCAACTTAAAAACAAGGTAGAGTACCTCAATGTAATGTGATTTCTGGTTAATGGTAATAACGGAACCTGAGCTTGTCTCT
Organism: Mungos mungo; assembly: GCA_004023785.1. NCBI lineage: Eukaryota > Metazoa > Chordata > Mammalia > Carnivora > Herpestidae > Mungos > Mungos mungo. The sequence continues at coordinate 68,249 of PISW01004376.1, forward strand.
ATGTTTACTTGTCAACCTCCATAAATATAAACTTAGAAAACATTAAAATATTAAGCCTTCTCTCCTCTAAACTAAGCAGTGATGCTAAGAGAGTGAGATTTCACCCTTCTCAATTAAACTAAGCAGACTGACATGATGCCAAAATGATGTATTTGGCAAGGAACAAAGAGATAAGTGTTGGTGATAGCAACTTAATGGCAGAAGTATTTCATTGTCTTTTCCCCCAAAACTATACATTTTGTTGTACTGAAGGCAACTTTCTGGCCAATGTGTTCCTTGGCAAACTGAAGATGTGGCTTTTCTTCTTCTTCTTCACTGGATGGTAACATCTGGGCACACCTACAACCATAGCAGGTGTCCAGAAGATGTTAGCTTTGGCTGTGAAGCCTAAGAGATACAGCCATAGTAAACAGTAGGGTGGCTCCAGGGAGCAGAGAGGCACCTCCCCTCACCTGGCTTCGCACAGCTCAGAGAGCCGTTAGTCTTCCCCCTTGAACTGCCGATGGTTCAGTGTGGAGCCTTATATATGGCTCCATCTCTTAGGCTCTGCTCTATGAACTTCCTTTCACTGTTGACCTCACTTTGAGGGAAGCTTTTCCCTTTCTTGTCTGTTCTGGTGAGCAATGGTATTTACCTGTCAAACTGGTGAATGAACCAAGACATGATCCAAGTTTTCATACTCATGTTACCCCCAAGTGGGTCAGCAGTGTATTTTCTTGCTCAGAGTATATTTTCTATGACTTTCTGTTAACTAAGTCACAGTTGTTTCTGCCAGCAAAGTTGGGGGAGGTGGGGAAACAAACAGATTAGTTGTAGGCTAGCAAAATTTTTGTGGGTTTGGAGGTTTAAGGAAGGTATATGAGAAATTACATTACTTCCCACCTAATTGGGAAAGAATTTTCATCAGAGTGATTGCCAATTTATGCCAATTGCCGGCACAATGTAGGCTTTCCAGAAGGGAGCAGTTTATATGGGAGAAGGTCAACTAATTTCTGCCGGAATACTCATGGGGAGGTGAGATCCCTTAAGAAGTAGCCTTTCCCAAAGTTGCAGCAAAGCTTCTGAACCGATCAAAATGAATTTGCTCCTTTCTAACTTTCACCCCATTGGTTGAACTGAAATAACCCAAAGGAAAAAAAAGTCTAAAGACTCCCTCTCATAGTCACACAATAGCTTTCTAAATGCTGGAAAACAACCATCAAAGTCTCATAATCTTTTCTTCTCTAGACTAAACATCCTGTGGTCCCTCAATATTTCCATAAAGTTTGGTTTCCCGGTCACTCACCAATCCAGTCTCCTTCTAGAAGGCTTTTTATCAAAGATGACCTTCTTAGATGTTGTGTCTACTCCCAATAGGGTCTAGTCAGTGGGAATATTTTCTCCTTTGAGCTGGGTTTGCATTTGCAGGTACGTCAGATGATAAGATCTCATGGTACTTTATGGTGCCGGGGGCCCAGCATGCCTTTTAGGATACCAAGTGAAGGCTTGGGCTAATGAAACAGTCTGCAGGATTTTTTGTGGTTTTTTTTTTTTGAGTGTGAAAATTACAGTCTGCTCTCATCTTGTACTTAAGCTACTGGAGTTTTGAAACTAAGTGCAGGATTTTCTGTTCATTCCTACTAATTTCAACTTACTGGTTTCAGCACAAAGTTTTTATTTACTGTCACCACGATTTCTATCATTCAGTACATTAGCCTTTCATTTCTTACTTCCAGCTTTATGTCTTCCAGATATTTAACAAGCATGCTTTATTTCTTTTTAATTGCATTTATAATGAAGGAGAAACAGACTGGGACAAGGTGGGGTCTTTATTACAAGTAATTTGATATCATGTGCTGTACTGTCTACCCCACTCCAAAACTGTTTCTAACTAGGTTGTAGGTCCTTTAAAGATAGGCATAATATTATAGCCTTCTCATATTTGCAACAATGAAAAGAACTTACTAGTCCTAAGCGATTGTCTGTCATGTAGCTTACTCAGACCATGCTATTTTCATGTCATTTGAAAGCAGATACACTCTGGGCTTAAAGAAGGCAAAGGACATTACAGGATGCATTCACTGGAATCTGGCTCAAATTCAGGAACTCATCACAATCACCTCTGAAAATATACAGTAAATGTCTAATTGCATATGTTGGTATACAGAATACTCTGGTGATCTTTGTAAGAACTTAACATTTAGGATTACCATGCAGATTTTACACAGTCTTTTTATAGGTTGGCCATAGTAAAAAAAAAAAATACCTAAGAAGCTAATGTAGTGCCTGAATGCAAAATACAGTTATAGAATAAATGAATAATGCTAGGTTATACAGAACCCTCAGGAGAGCCCTGACTTGGTTGTTAGGTGCTTTTCAGGTCAGACAGGGCTCCATGGACTTCTGAAGTGTGGATCCATATCACTGATGTAAAGTTTGAAGCATTTTAAAAACATCTTTATTTAATTTTGAGAAAGCATGAGTATCAGAGGGGCATAGAGAGAGGGGAACAGAGGATCCCAAGTGGGTCCTGCACTGACAGCAGCTAGCCTGATGTGGGCTTGAACTCACCAACCTGCGAGATCATGACTTGAGCTGAAGTTGAATGCTCAACAACTGAGCCATCCAGGTGCCCCTCCCCCCCCAAATGTAAAGTTTAAAACACAAGCTGGTCTTCGAAGGTAAGAAGCAGGGATACTCCTTTTATTTCTTTTATTTTTTTAATTTTTAATGTTTAAAAAAATTTTTTTTATTTTTGAGAGACAGAGAGAGACAGCGTGAGCAGGGGAGGGTCAGAGAGAGAGGGAGACACAGAATCCAAAGCAGGCTCCAGGCTCTGAGCTGTCAGCACAGAGCCGATGCAGGGCTCAAACCCACAAACCATGAGATCATGACCTGAGCCAAAGCTGGATGCTTAACTGACTGAGCCACCCAGGCGCCCCTCCTTTTATTTCTTTACAAACCATCATCCAACTCCCTTTTAAAGAGCAGGCACTAGGGGCACGTGGGTGGCTCAGTTGGTTGAGCTCCTGACTCCTGATTCAGCTCAGGTCATGATCTCACAGTTTGTGGGGTCCAGCCCCTCATTGGGCTCTATGTTGACTGCACGTAGCTTGCTTGGGATCCTCACTCTCTCTCTGCCCTTCCCTTCCTGAAAATAAATAAACATTTAGGAGTGCCTGTCTGGCTCAGCCAATAGAATATCTGACTCTTGACTCTTGGTTGCAAATTCAAGCCCCATGTTGGGTGTAGGGATTATTAAAATAAATATATAAATAAAAGTCTTTAAGAAAAAGCATTAAAAAAAAGAAGAGCAGGCACTAAAATAATCTTTGGCCTTTAACAGATCACAGTTTAAACTCAACCAAGGTTGATTTTAAAAGATTTCCATGCTGATCAATATGATGCTTCAGTGGAGAAGGCCTATAGGGCCCAAAATAGATGGACCATTGTGAGCCAGGCAGCATATGCCACCATTACTCAATACATTGTATTAAAGCATCGTCTCTCCTGGACAATCCTCTTTAGGTACAAAGCTGTTTCCCAGAGTTCCAGTTCCCAGATCAAAAACAAACAAGATATGCTTGTTCAATACCTACTGCTAGAGCAGGAATTTATCAAAAAAGAGTGGGGAAAACCCCCCCAAAAAACGGGGTAAAGGGACCCAGTTAGTTGTGAAAGTGATCGTGGCTCTGAAAGATGCGGAATGTCAAGGGGTCAGGTTCATTACCAGTAGGGACTGAAGTGTGTTAAGAGAAAGAAGACACCATACACTGTTGTCAAGACAAATCCTTCCTCCAACACTTACCAGCTGCTTTACCTTATTACATAATCTTTACCGTAGTCAGTTTTCTCATCTGCAAAATGATGTGGTAATCACGTAATGGCTTCTACCTCATAGCATTGTCGTGAGACAGCAATGGGACAATCCATTTAAAATGCTCAGCACACAGCAGAACACACAGATACCACGCTGCTAGCTATTGTCATTGTTATTGTTACTCTTTGGCGGTATCTGGTTGAACAGGACTGCCTGGACGACTCTGGGATGGGGCCTCTGAAGGCCTTGGAAAACTAAGAATACACCCAGTGGAGGACACAGCATTGTCCTGGTTGGGCAAGCCTCCATGGAAAGGTCTAAATGTGTTTCTAAACATTAACCAGCCTGGAAGTCTGCTACAGTAGAGGCAGATGATGTCATAGAAAGAAGTGGGCTTGGAGTCTGAAGATTCACGTTTGAATCTACTCTCTATATGATCCTTCCCACCTGGGGTTTCCTCATTAAAAATGACATTAATGACAAACCTCATCAGATTGGAGGATTAAATTAGTCAGGCCAACTCAATCTCTAGACAGAGGCTTTTCACAGAATTCGTAAAAGCCCAAGGTTCTGCCGAGGTGCCTGAAGGGACCACAGCAAGGTGGAGGAGGAGCCTGCGTTTTAGGACTAGCTCCTAATCCTAGTTTTGACCAAAGAAGTTGTGCCTTTTATTTTATTTTATATTTTTACATTGGCTTTCCATGTTGGTCTTCTGTGGAAGATTTTGTCTTCCCATTACTTTTTTCCTGTTGTTCACAAAAAAAGTTTGAAAGCCACTGAGCTGGCAAACAGTGCTTACCTAGTACATTTTCAAGTTTTGCAAGGTTTAAAGTGTTCTTTTTTCTTTTTTAAGTGTTTATTTATTTATTAAGAGAGACAGAATGTGAGTTGGGGAGGGGCAGAGAGAGGGAGACAAAGAACTGAAGCAGACTCCAGGCTCTGAGCTTTCAGCACAGAGCCTGATGCAGGGCTTGAACTCAACTCATGAATGGTGAGATCATGACCTGAGCTGAAGTCAGACCCTTAACTGACTGAGCCACCCAGGCGCCCCCATGGTTTTGCAAGGTTGAAACAAGATAATCTATAAAATGCTTAGCACAGTGATTGTTATCTAGTGAGTACTAAATAAATGCTACATATTCTTTTTCTTAATCTTTTGGTAAGGGTGTAGCTAACATTGTGCCTAGGGTGATCATGTATCTAGTTTGCTTGGGATAGTCCTGGTTCACTCTTGTTGTCTGTGTAATTATAAACAGAGCCACTGTTCAGTGACAAGAGTACCTTGGTCTGGATGATAAATTATTTGTTCACCTTAATTATGTTCCTTTCCATGCTGTGGAAGAAAGTCATTCCTTTTACCACAGAAGTTGTGTTGGCTACATGGCTCTGATTTCTTTGTGGCCACAGAATATGAACACAGTACTTGGCCAGGCCGGAGAGGATTCACATAAACCACCCTTCCAGAAATGTCAAAAATCTCGCATCACATCAGCCCCACCAAACACAAAAATCAGTGTCTTCTGTCTCCATGCAGGGAAGCACGTAGCTGTGTCAGCTGGGGGTAGACTCAGGTTGGAAGGAAAAGCAATGTAGTTTTTTCCCTTTGCTCCTGGGAGGGTGTGTGGAGAGAAACAAACCCAGATGCCCAGGAGAGAGATTTGGTGTTTAACATGTTAAAATTGTGACCTTTTGTGACTATTAACTCACACATACAGACAGCAACAGCCTTTCCTGCTGCACCGCCCAGCGCGTATCCGGTCTAATCAGTAGACAGAAGAAATTCTGCAGTGGTGACTCACTTCTGGGCTAACAATGGAACTTATGCTCCTTGGCTTTTTATTATTTTTGAATCTGGAATTCTTTTGGTAAAGTTTGGTACAGTAAATTTAGAACAAAAGGTGTGGATGTTAATGTGCCTCATGGGTAACACTTCGGCAGCTTAGGCGTGAGTCAAGCCAGGTTAATGTCTGCTGCTATAACTCAGGTGTCTTGAACAAATGTTTCCCCCTATGTCTTATGTCATCTCAAGGAGGGAGAATTTAAACATAAATGTTCGAACTGATTCTGAGCAGGTATTTTGAATGTAGACATTTTCTCTGGAGTAGCTGTGTTCCAAAGTATGTCTACATACAAGCTACATACAAATTTTCCTACGGCACAAAAGCCAGGACAGATCCAGTGAGAATTCAGTCATAATTCAATGCTCTAGCATGTTGTAAATTCCATTTTTTCCTGAAAATTAACCGACTTTCTTCTCAACACCAAGGTTAACACTCAATTAGCTCTAAGTTGAGAAGAAGGAAAAGGTTGTCCTGGCAACCACCTGGGAGATTGATTCGGCATTATCTGTTTTATAAGAGGACCTCTTGTTATGGTCTCAGAAACTGGATGTAAAGTAAATAAGTCCATACCCATTACTGGGGCTTTATCCTTTAGTTTCCTTAAAAGAAGTAAACCAAAACGTTCAATTTCTGATCTTTAAATGAGATCTTTGAAATCCATTAAGTAAGGGGAACTTTGCAATGAATTGAGAATGCAGAGAGGTATGGAGACATATAAGGGTAGGGTTGATAAAAATTATATGAACAGGTGGAAATTTTTGCTTTGGAATTATTTTAAAGAAGTTTTGGAAACAAATAATACTTTGGGGACACATATTAGCCTAGAAAACTGATGGCTTATATATTCCTCCTCTTGGATTGTCATAGTTTAAAAAAAAATCATCACACTAAAGTGATTAATCAAAGCATTTAAACAATGATATGACGCACACTGGAAGCATTTTTCTATCCTGTCTGGGAAGCCACAAGCAAGGTTTTTGGATGTCATTCCAGTTTAAGGCCTCCAAGGTAAGGATGTACAAAGACAACAGCAAATTTCACCACTGACTCTCTAAAAGGAGGATTAGACAGATTGTTTCCTGTTTCTGGGGAAGGAAAAAAAGGAAAAAAAGAAAGACCTTGGGACTGCATATTATTTTATGTGCTTCACTTCCCAAATTCTGTTTTCAAGTTCTTCCAGTGTCCAGAGGTGCCACATGAGATTAAAAGAAATATGATGAGGAAGAAGTTGTTCAAGGTCAACCTGCAACGGAACATGTTCCTTTCATCCTTGCCTAGATGTCTTTTGATGGTCACATATTGTTTCTTAGTCATTTTCTATATGCATGCAAGGCATTTCCTGAGTTTTTAAAAAAAATTATTATTATTAAATTAATTAATTGTTACTTTTTTTTTGGAAGAGAGAGAGGGGGGCAGAGAGAGTATGCACGTGCAAGGGAGTGGAGGAGGGGCAGAGGGGAAGAGAGAGAATATTCAGCAAGCTCAGCGCTGAGCCTGAGCAGGGCTCAATCCTGGTATTATGATATAACCGCGGTATCATGACTTGAGCCGAAATCAAGAGTCAAGTGTGCAGCTGACTGAGCCACCCAAGAGCCCCCTGAGTTTTCTGGGCCATTTTGTTACTAAGGATTATTATTATTTTTTAAAGCCACAGATATATTTCTCATCCTTGATGTGTAAATAGCCTATCACTATCTCATACTGCAAAAACCCTGGCACCCACAAGCCTGAATGAATCTCTTTCAGTAGGAGCTAAATACGGTAAAAGCTGGTTGGCTTAACTTTAACAGCAATTAGAGTTCTCTAGATGGTAGAGACACAATAATTTGGTGATATTTAAGGTTAAAAGATTTAAGCAAGTTATGTAAGGTCTAACAAAACATGATTACATTGGGTTTAGTTTAGTGCCAATGTTATGGGTCCTTTTATCACCACAATTTTTGAAAATTATTGACCTGTGTATGTATGGTAACCTTCTAGTAACAGGAAAATATGACTAAACAAAATTTCTTTTCATCATGCTGGCCAATAGAAATTTCATTGTATTTATCATACTCAGATATGAATAATAATCTAAGCTGAAACCATCAGAGATAAACAATTTTCCCTGGTTTACACAGCATCATCTAGTTCAGGGTCGTTGTCAAAGGCAGGATAAGAAAGTGAACTTTCTCTCAATCTGTGTTTAACTCAATTTAGTCTCCCACTCCAGAAAACAACAGTGTTTTGGTAACCAAACAAATCCAGAATTAGCCAATCTAATTAGAGCAAAGCTGGAAGTTTCATTCAGAATGTTAAAAAAAAAAGACAGTCAAAGTTTATCATGTGGCTTTGGATATATTATTCACTCCTTTTACGTCTTGGATTCCCCTTGAGGAATGAGAGATTTATACAATATATGACCAGATTTCTTTTAAACCATCCCTTTCCTACTAGATATTTGGCAAATGTTATGATTGTCTGTTACTGCCATTCCATTTTTCTCTACAGAAGCAAAGGTTCAAAGACTCAAAGAACACAATGGCTGAAAAGGGGTTTAGAGAGCCAGATGATCACTTCCCAATCACTGAATCCCAAGATGGAAAAAGCATCTAATTGGAAGGGTCCTTGAATCCATCTGTGGATCTAACATTATCATAGACCAAATAAACACACATATATATGCATCACTAATTTTTAAATGCAAGTAGGTATTGTTTTGAGTCATAGAATGAAAATTAGTTTTTAGCATTAAGGGTTTCAAAGTACAGCTATCAAGTTGAAGTCCATGGAATATTTTACTCTTACGAAAGGGGGTCTTCATAGCAGAAGAGGTTGGGGGACCACTGATATGCCCATTTCTCCTTTCATGTATGTAGACAGCGAGGTCTAGAGTGGACAAGGGGTTACACATGGAATTAAGGCATAGCCAGGATTAGTTCCAAGCTTCTTGACCTCTGGTCCAGGGACCTCCAGCCCCTCATATTCTAATGGCTGCCTGCCGCCTAGTCTCACCAGTCAGTGCTTGGTCCCAATTATTCAATACCTATTTCATCTTTTAATTAAAAATGAAAGCTATGAGAATGAAGGAATGATCCATTAATACATTTCTAAATAAAACACTTGTGGGTGCCTTGCACTGAATTTGAATTCCTACTTGGGAAAAGAAAAGAAATTCTAATTTAGTTCAAAATATGCTCAAAAGTATTATTAAAAAGAGAATCACAGACTCATGAATCTGCAGTGAGAACTGTTGCATCTATTAATAGAAGTTGCCCTAAAGCCAATAAAAATAATGTCTTGCCAGAGAATGAGGAATTCACCAAATGGTTTTGTCATTGTTGTTACAATGGAAACATCCATTCAGCATAACACTAAACCAGACCATTTGAATTTCTTGCTAAAATGCAGATTTGTGATCTGAGAACACATTGCCTGCTTTTGTTTTGTTGAATAACAATGATCAAGTATAATTTATCATCATCATCCTCATCATCACCAACACCATCATCCCTGGAGTCAGGCTTTTGATCATGCTCAGTGCCTAAACTCTTGATTTCTCAGTCATGGAAAGAGCTCATTTCAAGTATCTAAATCACTGCCTTTCTTCTTTGCTGTTGGCCATGCCCAGGACTTCTAATAAGTGGTGGGGGGTAAACTATTAAAAAAAAGATGCATAGTGCACAGCCTTGGATCGCTAGCGGGTAGAGGTCATTGCCCCTTGATATATTGGCTCTGTCTTTTGTAGCCCTTATAATACTCGGCTGGGTGTTCCTTTTTAATTGTCTCCACCCACGCTCAAATCCCCTTGCCATCCCCAGTCTTCTCTTCACCACCAAATGTCTTGAAAGAACAGTTCATATTTATTATTTACAACTTCTTTCAGTCCCACTTAGATAGGCTTTGAGGAGAGTTTTGTATGGTCGAATTAAATATGAAAGAGAGCTTAAGGACGTTAAATGGGTTTCTGTGCTGGGGGGGATTTTCCAGATTCTTCAATGTTTTAATACTTACTGTGAATATCCATGTGGAGAGGATTTCTAAGAAATATAGTATATCGCTCACATTTAGTTGAGAGCCTATTTTATTTTATTTCTTTATTTTTGCCTGCATACACTCTAAGAGGGTCTGGCACTTGGCAGGCTCTCATAGTTTAATTAGAGATTAAAATGTGCCCTGAGAAAAACAGTCTGGAAAAGTCTGTTAAGGAATCCACTTTTCTATGCCTAGGTGCCTGATGCATGTACAGTAGTAGGTGTTTAGTAAATAGCTGTTGAATGAGATCCAGGAGCAGTACTCTAAGCAGAGACCGTGGGTACCTGCTCCATTGGACACAGGATTTGGGCCCGTCTACATTCATTCTAAAAACATCCCACCACAAGGTTAATTCAATGGACTCATGACCTCCTGGGTCACACCAGCCCCTTTCCCCATGCTGAGAAGGACCTTGCACTTGGGTTAATGCTCTGCTGTCACCATTTTGAAATATTTAATATTTTTTTTTTAAAAAAAGAAGCCTCACACTTTCATATTGCATTGGCCCCTTACCCAAGGAATCCCTTGTAAGAGCGCTTTTGCTTCCTCTCCATGCCCCTCATCTTCCCACTGCCCACAGCTCTACTAGTCTTCTCCACTGCAGGGCCTCATGTGTGCCCAGCTTCTGGGGCCCTCTCTTCAATTCCCCTTCATCAAAACTAAGTTCTGAATGTATTCCTAATGCATGGAGTTATGTTCTCTCTAGCTACCTTACTCTAGCTGGAAAGGATATATCATATTATTTAGATGAGAGGGTTTATAGCTGACAGGTCATGATCTCGCAGTTCATGGGATCAAGTTCCATGTTGAGCTCTGTACTGACAGTGCTGCCCTTCCCCTGCTTGCATGCTCTGTCCCACTCAAAATAAATAAATATATATATATTTTTTTACAAAAAGTGTTAGTAGCTGAGAAAGCATAGGTATCACACTCACTTTCTTCTCCACATTCAGTGAACTTTAAAAAAGAATGATTCTTTTAATGAAAGATTGGTTCTCTAATAGTGGTATTTCAGACATTCACCATACACAGATGTTTTAGGCATCCTCCATAGGCAGATATTTTGGGATGAGACAACTTTTCTATATTCCTCAAATTATATTCTTAAAGGCAACTGCTGACAATATCACTCTACCACTTCATGAAAGAGCTCTTGCTCATACTGGACATTGTTTTAAAAATTATGGTGCCACTGCTTTTTCTTAATTGGCAAAGCATCATCAAAGAGGTATGTTTCTTGTCAAGCAGTTTTGGAATAAACATATACCAAAAGACTAGTTGCTTTGATATGCAATGATCATGCCTTTGAGTTAGAAATTGCAAGTCCTGGGTTCCAAAGAGTCTATTTCACCAGTCTTTTAGCTACATGATCTTGGGCAAGTTACTTGACATCTTGAATTCTTTGTCTCTTTTTTTAACAAAACAAGGCCAAGGAACATCACTTTTCCTACTTTTGTGTTCATTTTGCGAGTTAAATGAGACATGTGAGACATGTGTTTTGAAGGCCACGGTGGAGAGACCATGATTAAAGACTTCCAAGTATCAATAGCGCATTCTGGAATGTCTGAAGACAATTTCAGAACTGAAGGCAAGGGTGGCCACAGAGACTAGGGTTTGAAGACAAGATTTGAAGAACTGATGACCGGTAAGCCACAGGAGCACAGAGGTGGGTGTTCATATTTTCTGGGGCCGGTTTTTCTTTTACTGGCATGAGTTAATGATATGGTCAATGGCAGCAATTGCCTTCGAACTAAAATTTTATTTATTAAAAAATTTAAGCCTATTTATTTGTTTATTTATTTAGAGAGGTAATGAGCAGGGGAGGAGCAGAGAAAGAGAGAGAGAATCTCAAGCAGAACAGAGGCATAGAGCCAGGCATGGGGCTCAAACTTATGAACCATGAGATCATGACCTGAGTCAAAATCTAGAGTCAAATGCTTAACTGACTGAGTCACCTAGGTGCCCTACAAACTGGAATTTTAAAGATGAAGAACAGCAGGAGGAAAAAAAAACCAAAACGAAGCAAGTGGCAAGAAGCCTGGGGGAAAAGAAGTTGGATGAAGTGAAGGAAGGGAGGCAGTTTTTTTTTGTCTTGCTTTTCATAATATAGGGAATTGCACAGCAGAAGGAAGAAAAGAAAAAAATAATCTGTTTTGATCCCGTGCAGACTGGCAGGCAAAGGAAAGACTTTTCGAGGACGGTTTTAAAGAGAGGATCCGTTTCATAAACCACAGAAGCAGCTGCTCAGAAAGAATGTGTGTAAGAGATGTTGATTAATGAATCTGTTAGAATGATTTCCAGACACGTATTGGCAGTAATTCAAATGCAGGGGGTAGGGAGCCTTCCAATCAGCAGAGAAGCTTTGGTATGTTTTGGAGATCCTATCAACAATGAAAAGACAAGCCTTGTGGGGAGACCTTGGTGGTGATGGAAGGCCAAGGCTAAAATTTCTGCCCGTTTGCTTTAGGAAGGAAGGAACCGATAGAGGAGGCATTGTGATATGGTTTAAAAAATGTATTTGTGATTCCATTCAAAGCTAGAGGACTATTTGGTAGATTTGACAGGGGAATGTGACTGGGAAATGGAAACCAAGGTGGAGGTCAGGCTACAAAAGCAGGTGGGGGAGGTGGGAGATGGAAGCCTGAATAGGCAAGATTTAAAGTAACAAAAGCCCCCAGCAATGAGCAAACCACACCCATTATTTTCCCCCAAAATGTTGTTCGAAAAAGGGTTCAGAGAGGGTGTTGGAGGTCAACTCCGTTCAGAGTCAGCCTAGATTCACATAGGGTCTGGCATTCATGGAGTTTCGGCTCCAGCTGGAAAGAGAGCAGGGTGCAGGGGTTTGAACTGGAGTCCTTGGGACTCGGGGTCCCCAGCAGCAGGAGGCTTATTTACGGAAGCACAAAGGAGGAGAGATCAAGGTCTCTGTGGGAACAGCTCCAGACTGACTCAGTGCTATTCCCTACCTTCTGACGCAGGCCTCCCTTCTGGGTGAAGGTAGGTTCCAGAGTCTGGAGTGAAAAACTGGACCCTACTGCAGCTGGACAGACAGTACTGGATGGAAGGAGACTAAGACGGCAAGAGAAGGAGGAGAGATCAGTGGAGCTGATCTAATGCACAGAAAGAAAATATTTTTGGAAGCAGTTACATGTGGGGTATGGAAAGGGAAGAAGTGGGAGGGGTAGAGAGAGTGTTAGAAACCTAGGCTAAGTGTTCTACTAAGTACGTCATGGATGTAATCTCATCTTTATACTACTGCAGCCCTGGGAGGCATATATTGTTTCTTTCAGTTTATAGACGCGTGTTCAGGTTTCTTGCTATGTATATTGATAACAATGGTGGCTAAATGTGATTGCATGTTTATTATGTGCCAGGAACTTAACAACCTGTTTTTTTAAAATAATTTTCTTTTTAAATTTTTTAAATGTTCATTTATTTTTGAGATAGAGAGAGACAAAGTGTGAGCGGGGAAGGGGCAGAGAGAGAGGAAGACACAGAATCTGAAACAGGCTCCAGGGTCTGAGCTGCCAGCACAGAGCCTGATGCAGGGCTTGAACTTGGGAGACATGAGATCATGACCTGAGTCGTAGTCGGACACTCAACTGACAGAGCCCCCCGGGTGCCCCAGGACTTTTTACAATCTTAATCTTACTCTTTACAACAAGAGCAAGAGATACAAGTAGGGCTTCCATTTTCCAGATGAGAAAACCCAGCCAGGGGAAGATCTCACAACTTACGTCAGGCTGCACAACCAGAAAATAAGAGCAGTCATGATGCAACCCAGGCATCTGTTTGCAGAGGCCAGGATTTTAATCACTGTAACGAATAGCCTCTATGAAGCCACTCAAAATTGAAAGAAAAAGAGAAGGAAGATACACCTACAATGCCTTGGATGCTATTATTTAAGAAGAGATCAGAACAATAGGGATGGGGAAGAAAAATTTCATCTGGACAGAGGGATCTGGATGCTTAATTTTTAGAGATACTTAATTTTTAGAGAAACTGAATTGATAATTTTAATAATAATGCAGATAATAATAACACAGTGCACATGTATTGAAGGTTTACTATGTGACAGATCCTGCTCTAAATGATAAATATACTTGAAGTTTTAGAACACTCCTTTGTCTCTTTTATTGAAATCCAAGGACCTAGGATATAGTAGGTGCTTAATAAATGTTTGTGGAATAAATCTTAAAAGGTAACTGCACTTTTAGGCGGACACAGGGCTCAAGTCCATGAGGCTCTTCTCCTATGGCCCTCTTGTTTTCTTGCTTCACGACAAATATCTCTGAAATTATCTTGTTTCTTTCTTTCCTTTTTTTTTTTTTTTATCTGTCTGTCTCTGTCCGCATTAGCAGGTAAACTCTAGGAAAGCAAAGCTTCTCTTACCTTGTTGTGTTATACTTGTAGCATCTAGAATGATGCCCTGGGCGTAGGAGGTAATTAATAAATATTTGCTGCATGCGTGATGGAAGAGAACCCAGTAGATCAGCCTCGCAAAACAACCCAGTCCCCACAATAGTACACTGAATTGCAAGGCAGAGAGGCTGGCTGCCCATTTGCTGGTACAGCATCTTTTTCCATGCCCATTCTCAAAGAGCATCTGTTCACTTTCTCCATCACTGGCTCAACTCTTCATTTACCCGGGTAGGCTTACTTGTGGAGCAAGGAAGAAGAGGGCTTTCTTGCTTGTTTTGTTTTCAACTCTGATAAACACAGATCACACACAGGTGATCAAATCATCCCTCTATAAAAACAACGCTCCCGCCTCACACCCATTAGGATGGCTACCATTAGAAAGAGCAAAAAACAAAATAGAAAGCCACAAGCGTTGGCAAAGGTGTACAGAAGCTGGAATGGCTATACTGTTGGTAGGGATATAAATGATGCAGCCACTGCAAAAAACAGTATGACAGTCTCTCAAAAGATTAAAAATAGAATTACTGCATAATCCAGCAATCTCATTTCTGGGTATATATCTGAAAGAGTCTCTACAATGACCTTTACACCCGTGTTCATAGCAGCATTATTCCCAAGAGCCAAAAGGTGGGACCCACCAAGTATCCATCGATGAGTGAATGGATAAACCATATACAGTGTATACATAAAATGGAATATTATTCAGCCTGAAAAAGTAAGGAAATTCTGACACATGCCACAACATGGATAAATCTTGAGGATATTATGCTAAGTAATTTTACTGGGGACAGGAGGGAAGAGGAAGCTGTTGTTTAATGGGTACAGAGTCTTGCCAGATGGAAAGATTTCTGGAGGTTGGTGGCACAACAACATGTATATACTCAACACCACTAAACTGTACTATTAAAAATGGTGAAGGTGGGGGCGCTTGGGTGGCTCAGTCAGTTAAGCTTCCAGCTTCAGCTCAGGTCATAATCTTGTGGTTTGTGAGTTCAAGCCCCGCCTCAGGTTCTGTACTGATAACTCAGAGCCTGGAGCCTGCTTCAGATGCTGTGTCTCCCTCTCTATTCCTTCCCTACTCATGCTCTGTCTCTCTCTCTCTCTCAAAAATAAATAAACATTAAAAAAATGAATGTAATGTGATTTTTAAAAAATGGTGAAGATGGTATATTTTGTTATGTGCATTTTTTTCACATTAAAAAAAGTAGACCGTGAAAAAAGATGATTTTTGGTAGCATGACATATGTCTCATTTTAAACAATCAAGATTCTAAAGTGGATGACTCAGTTAAGTCAAATGAAAATGCAGAGTAAATAGAAGGGAACAAGGACGTAAGACAGAGGGGGAACAGCTACACCATAAATACCGGTATTAGAGAGGAGGAAGGACTGAGCATAAGCTTTCAGTTTTGTGCTCTTGATGGTCGGTGTTGCAAACAACACTTTCTTCAATGGCTTTTTAATGTAAGGTACACGTAAGCACTTTATGCAAGTCTCTACAGAGATTTAAGACTTTGGAGCCTGTGATGTTCACCAAGTCAGGCTGATGGGATGAGGTTGTGGCTGATAATTCTGGGTGGGAAGTGACATCTCTGTTGCACAGTCTGGGGGACACTCACCTGTCTACACGAAGCTGGCAGACAATGCTGAGGGCATCCACAACTCCTTCTTCTTTCAACTGTCGACAGCCAATGGATGTAGCAATAAAACAACCCGTCCTACCTATCCCTGCACTGAAAAGACAAAGAGTAAAAAGGTGGAGGAAAAGTAGAAACGATGAAATATATTCTATTATTTATTTATTTAATTTTAATTCCAATATAATATTAGTCTCAGGGGTACAATATAGTGATTCAACACTTTCATATATCACCCAGTGGTCATCACAAGTGCACTCCTAGATCCCCATCATCAATTTCACCCATCCCCCCACTCTCCTCCCCAGGATAAAAGACATTCTTCAAAAAGGGCGTTTAAATCTGAACCAGGAGCCAGGATTAGGAAAAACTTCCACAGCAGCTCTCGGGCTGAGATTACTAACCTGGCCTGGTGCAGTGCTTAAACTGCGCCTGATCATTGAGTTATATGCAGTAGGGAGTGGGGGAGGGGCACAGAGGGAGAATAGTAAAAAAGACACTGTAATTATACAAAAAATATTAGGACCTGAATTAAAGTAAGGTATAGGCACTAGAAAGGAGGAGAAAGACTTAGACACAAATGTGAATCTAGGGGATCGGAAGAAAGGTAGCACCAATGACAAAAAGGGAGAATTCTAGAAGGAGGGATGATTTGGAGGTGGTGAGGAGTTCTGTCTTGGATAGACTGAAGTTGAAGATTCTTGTGAATAACGGAAGAGTCAATTCAGTTTGTAAGAAGCCTGTGGCCAGAGGCACATATTTCTGAATCATTTATGTCCAGGTGATAGTTGAATAGAAACACTGTCCAGAAGGGTTTGCCCATTCACCTACCTTAGATGGTAAGTCATCAACCTAACAAGCCCTATAACTCTCTCTCCCCATCTCTCCTCTCTCTTCCACTCCTCCCCACTCTGCAATTTCTACCACTAATAGTCTTGATGCAAATTTCTCTCAAATTTACATCTAAATTCCCTGTTTCTCCTAAACTCTAGATTAGCATTCCACTTTTTAGCTGGAACTCTTAATGTTACTATTTTGCACTGGCTTTGGTACAATGTGTCTAAATTCAATGTATCTAAAACAGAATTAATTATCTTTTCCCTCAATGGCATTACCAGTTAGCCACAAGTTTTCCAGCCTAGAAATCTTGGAGCCATCTTCAACATCTCTCCTCTCTCACCTCCCACATCCAATCTGTTACCAATTCTTTTATTTTTCCACCTCTACTGAGGCTTTTGGGATCCATGCTTTCCTTTCTTTAAGCTGTGCTCACGTTTTCGACATCTCCTTACTTCATCGTTAGCAATGATCTCATCATGGTTGCCAAGTCTTGAGTCTCTTCCTGGACTAATTCACAATACACACAGCTGCTAGGTTCATCTTTCTAAAATGGGAATCTGATCATATTATTCTCTACTCAAAATCTGTAGATGCCTTCCAGTAGTTGCAGACAATGTCTGAGCTCCCTACCACGATATTTGTGACCTTCCATAATATGAATGGACTAACTTTCAAGCTTTAGGTGTTTTTACTGTTCTCTTTGTACCTTTTGTGCCATTTTCCCCCATGTATATGAATCATTGCAAGAAATGGCTTCTATTTTCCAATTTTCCTCTCTGTGTTCATGACATTCCTTTGGCAAACATGGTCTCCTCACCACCTTTTAAAACCACACACATTGGTCATTTTTAAGATCCTGTTCAACATTACCCCAACTCTTAGAGGCTTTCTTCAGTCCTCATGGTTTGAACGAATAATTCCCTTCCTGGCACTCAAATAGCATTTATTTCTCATACATGGCCCTTGTTTCCTGTTGAATGTGAGTACAGAGGAATTCAGAGGTAAAGGAGGTTCCTTTTAGTTGAAGAGTCTATAAAGAGTTTGTTTCATTAAAGAGATAGGATTTGAAATGGACCCTATGAATGGCAGGCATTTTGCTTATCGTGAATGAGAGAGAATATTCCATACATAAGAATGGAAAGAATTTCTGCAGAACACGATATATGATGTACAATAGTAAGTAAGACTAACTTGGCCTTTACGGAAAGTTATTTTAGAGAAATAGTGGAAAACGAGACTGAGCAGACACACTGGAGCCTGATGAAGGAGTGTGGGGCAAGCTGAAGGCAAAGTACAAGCTAACAGCAAACCTGACCCCAGGTGGAATATGTGTGATATTTCCTGGACACTCCTGGCTACCCAAGAACAAAGGAAAGGATTTAAGTGATTGCCATGGTGATGTGGGAAACTAAGGCAAATGAAAACTTAAATTCCCTTACTGCCTACAGCCCATTGATAAGTCCTTGAAACCGGCAGAGTGACCTCCCTTTAGGAGTTCGGTTGCCTCCAATGATGACATTTTGCTAGAGGCAAAAGGGAATCTTAGCTTAACATTATCCCAACCCAGGATCCTGTAAGTCTACTTCAACACATAAAAATTCATTTAGAACTTTCTTTTGTCTCAACTCCCCCAAGATATATGCTGGCAATCATACTCTAAGCTTATGGCCCCCTGATTATATCTCAAGGGTCTCATGACTGAGGTTTTACTAAATGGTCATAAATGGCATTTCCCTAGCAACAGCTAGCCTCTCAAGGTCCCAGAAACCTTGCTTCCAAAATACCTTAGAGACTTACTCTATCCCTGACTCCCTCCCAACTTGAGGATATATAATGAGTTACCCATCAGGACCCCATGCAGCTCTTCTGCCCATGGGTCCTGTCCTCGTGCTTTAATAAAATCACCTTTTTGCACCAAAGAAGTCTCAAGAATTCTTTCTTGGCTGTCAGCTCTGGACCACCTCACCATCACTTCAAAACTTCATCAGAGCCTATAAAGGATCTTACATGGCAGGCTAAGAAGTTTGAACTTCATCCTCTAAAAAAGTGATGCTTTGTTTTGTGTTTTGTTTTGGTTTTGAGAATTCGATAAAAACTATGGACTTTCACTCCCCAAAAAAACTCACATAACTTTACGTACTCCAATTTGTTAAAGTAATTTCAAAGAGTTTACTGAACCCTGTAGTTCATCCATAGACCCAGGATTAATAAAACCCAGGGTTTTAGGAACATCAGGCAAGAGAAGTGGGTGGGTAGGTTGTGCTGGAGGTGGGGCATAGGGAAGTGGGGTGTGTTTGTGCAATTAGTTGACTACTTCTAAAATACATGTATGAGGTCATTAGGGCCTGAACTTGGGTGGTTGGACAGGAAGTGATGATTATGGGAGAAGCTTTGAAGGGAAAACCAATCTGGTGACTGATTAGATACTGAGGCTGGAGTTGAGAGAAGGGCCAAAGATAACTGTCAACATTAGATATTGAGTGCCTGGAAAAAAGCTGGCCTTATTCTTAGAAATAGTCATCAGAAGGGGAGCTGGTTTTATAGGGGAAATGGCTAGTTCATTTTATATATCCTGAGTGTTTTATGATTTTGGGTGGGGGACAGTTCCAGCCCTAAAACATGACCAGTTAGGCTGTCTTTCCTCACTCCTAAGCGAAGTTTAGGGTAAGGCCTAATGCTAGAAACTGGATAATGACTCCTTTGGATAAAGAGATATAGAGTAAATTTCATTCTTAAACTACAAAGTCTCAAAAAAGAAGGAGACTATAGTTATAATTTAAAATAATTATAATTTCATTTATTAATAATATCATCAAAAGATATCTTGCATGGTATATGAGGTTGAACAAAGCCACCTAAATTATTTTGACCAAGTATGAAGAATAAGTGGCTGGTTATAGAAATAACTTTAAAATTATTTGCTCTTGTTTGGGTACACTAAAAGGAAAGCCGGGGGAATTAGGTGTCAGTTACAAGAGGAGACCTTCAAGCTAGTTGTTAGGGAAGGGGACCACCACAGACAACTATTGCTTTTCTTGGACTTCCCTCCAATACCCCATGTTCTGGTAACAATACTTCATTCTCCTTTTGGTGAACTACCCCTTGTTCGCTTCCCACTTCATAAATTTGTTTACATCTGTTTTTTTTTCTTTATGAAATGACTTTAAAAATAGCAAACTGGTTTCCACCAAGTTTGACATAATCAATGCTATCAAGATACAACTCAAATAGGGTTCAGCGTCATCTTGAAACAACAAAAAAGCTATTAATGATCTTTAAAAATGGGTCATGCCTAGTGTACATGAGGCTGATGGCACAAAAGAAATCGATGTACATTTCAAGGTAGGGGCCTGAATAACATCTCCTGTTCCTTGAGTTGTTTGTTTCGTAGTGGTATTTTCTCTACTGTGTAACTGTTTGCCTAAATGCTCTGGAATACCACTTCATTTCTGTAAAGTATCATCTCAATCCAAACTCAAATATTGAGAAGTAAACCAATTTTAATAAATATTTAGTTTACCAATAAAGTCATGATCAGGAAGCACAACCCAACCTCTACCTGTTTGATGACTTTACAGAAGCTAGTCAGACAGTTGCTTAGGCAGAAAGAACAGGTCACCTCTTACCTGCAGTGGACAACCACGGGTCCTCGGCCCGTGGCAGCAAGTCTGTCTTCTTCTACATCCAGCATGAGCTGTAGAAGGGGCTGGGCGCTGTCTGGAGTCTTGTGATCTGGCCATGAGGTGTACCAGTAATGCTTCACATGCTGGGTGTGACTTCCTTGCTGAAAATAGCAATAGCCACCAAATGCCTCATTTACTTGTGGAACTAAAAGTCATCCAAACCACAACACTGAATGCCTTCTATCACTCCCAGCTTGCTGGCAACTTACTTCTGTCTGGGTGGAAAAAAAAGATCTAGGAGATTTCTGAAGAGTACGCTTCCACCTTGAGAAAACTTTACTATAAATATGCTGCCGTCAAAGTCTGACAGTCTTGAGAAATAGATATTTAAAATAGAAAATGCTCACGAAACATGTGCTATATAGATGTTTGTAACTTGATTTAATAAACACAATGGTAGATGAGAAGGAAGCCAGGAAGGAGTTTGAATGGAGTGTGTTTCCTGCTCTTTGAACATTCTTGACAAGGGATGATAAACATATTCACCCTCATAGGAACACTTGCTCTTACATTTCTACGTTCATCCCAAGTTGCAGTTTTTAACAGCAGTGAGGAGTCCCAGTAATAAGGAGCTAGAAAGGGTCACTAGATTAGAGTGAGTGGGGGAGGGCCCTTGCACATCATCTCAAAATTCAGTGCCTGGCTGGGGAGTTGGCATGGAGTAGGCATTCGAGGAAATTCTTATCTTGAATTTCCCTGTAAACCCCTCAGTGTAGGGTCACCTGGGTGGCTCAGTCGGTTAAGTGTCCAACTCTTAATTTTGGCTCTGGTTATGATCTCACGGTTGTGAGATCGAGCCCCTCATCAGGCTCTGTGGTGACTGTGCAGACCCTCTTTGGAATTCTCTATCTTCCTCTCTGTCTCTGCCCCTCTCCTTCCTCCCCCCTTTCTCAAAATAAGTAAATAAGCTAAAACAAAACAAACAAAACAAAGCAAAACAAACAAAAAAACCCTTTCAGGGCAGCTCAGTTCTACTCTCTCTGTGTGATGATTCTCTTCCAGCAGGGAGGCTCTAGATAGGATTGAAATCTTTGAGAAGTTTGCTCTCTAGAAGCAAAAACGATACCATGACAACATTCCTCAGCATCTGCTGCCCATAATTTAAATTATTTTTTATAGTTTATTTTTATTTTTGATACAGAGAGAGACAGAGCATGAATGGGGGAGAGGTAGAGAGAGAGGGAGACACAAAATCTGAAACAAGCTCCTCAGCACAGAGCCTGACGCGGGGCTCAAACCCATGAACCCTGAGATCATGACCTGAGCTGAAGTCGGATGCTTAACCGACTGAGCCACCCAGGTGCCCCTGCTGCCCATAATTTAAACAAGATAACTTTTCTATGACATAATCCGATCTGGAGGAAGTCTCCATAAATTACTGTAACTCTGAGTTTGGGAAGATCTCGTCAACGCTTCAGGCTTGACTCGCTTCCCACAGCCACCCACAAGCACACATTTTCTCTTTAGGTTTCCAGGCCTTACTAAAAGCTGCTTAGACCAAAGTGACATTAAAAAAAAAAAAAAAAGGCAGGGGCGCCTGGGTGGCTCAGTCAGTTAAGTGTCCAACTTCGGTTCAAGTTGTGATCTCATAGTTTGTGGGGTCAAGCCCCGCATCAGGCTCTGTGCTGACAGCTCAGAGTCTGGAGCCTGCTTTGGATTCTGTGTTTTACTCTCTTTCAGTCTCTCCCCCACTTGCACTCTGTCTCTATCTCTCAAAAATGACTAAAGGTTAAAAAAAAAAAAAAAAACCACCCCCCCCCCCCAAATTATGGTAAAGTGTCCAGTACAAACTTTTAAAGGCATTTGAAATATTCAATCAGGGATGTTTATTTATAGAGATTAGGAGGTCACAACATCCTACTTAGTGAATTTCTTTAATGCCTACTAATGCTAATTTAATTATTCCATATACTAAGAGTAGCTGACAACAAAGAAATACATAAGGGAATGATCATAATTTCTCTTTGATTTTGACAATATTAACGCTTTTTAACGTTTTATTTTATTCTTTGAGAGACAGAGACTGAGTACAAGCAGGGTAGGGACAGAGAGAGGGAGATACAGAATCCAAAGCAGACTCCACACTCTGGGCTGTCAGCACAGAGCCTGATGTGGGGTTTGAACCCACAAGCAGTGAGATCATGACTTGAGCTGAAGTTGGATGCTCAACCAATTGAGCCACCTGGTTGCCTCGATATTATTAAAATTTTAATTTGAATCTGCAGCACTTATTAGGGTAAATAATTTCAGAGTAGAAATGTAATCTGCTCATACCATCTACTTAGTAGACAGCTACAGACACATAATCTTACCTTTAAGACAAGGTTTCGAACCGTGTAGTTATCACATTCATTTACATTGATAACCAGAACCTCAACTTTCCCATAAATTCCTCTCTTTTCTGGCCAGTATAACACACATTTCTGGAGGAGGGGAAAAAAGAACACAACAGATACTAATGATTTCACTAGTCATAGGGTACTTTTCATTCAAGCATCTCAAGAGTCTTTAATTAATTAAAAAAATCAAGTATCAGTTTCATAAGGCTGGAAGTGTACTAAAAACCAGTGAGTTGCTCATTTAAACAGGTGACTTTTATGGTATGCAAATTATATCTCAATAAAATTTTAAAAAGAAAGTATCAGTTTTTGCATGTGCCTGTCAAACACTATTGCTAATAATCCTATACAAAAAAGGGGCAAACTTTCCCAAAACGCCACATAAAAATTAAGAAATAAATTGAGAAAGTAAGAGTTAAGAAATTAAGATCCAGAATTAGACTTTATCATGTGATGACTTGACATTAAAGGAATGCTCTTTCACAATGACTGAGCCAAGTCAAATTTTCCTGCTTCATCAAGTTCAAGTATCTCATATGAGTATCTGTAATGCTTCAGATACCACAGAAAGAGATCTTTAGTATGTAAAGTGGATGTAATGATCATTAATACATTTATGGTATTATATTTTCCAGGATCAATGGTCTTTTCACATACAGGGTCTATTGAAATAAATGCATAACCAAATTATTAAAATTTTTTATAATGTATCCTCTTTGAAAATTTTAATAAGAGTAATAATAATTACATCACAACCAAGGCAATATAATATGGTAATTAAGGTGCAGGCTTTGGAGCCAGAGAGCCTGGGTCCAAATTCTGGTTTCACCACTTATTATTAGCTGAGAATCTGTGAGACAGATAACGTAACGTCTCTGGCCTCAGTTTCCTCATTATTTAATACATAAAAAGGGCTTCGGACAAAGCCAGACATACAGTAAGCATTTAAAATACATTGTTCTTATTATGGTTGCTCTATGTTTAGGTTTTTGATCTAACTGATGCAATCGTTACTTAATTATACATTAGATAAAGCAGTCAGCATTGCATTATTAGGATATTCAAGCCACATTATTAAAACTACAAAATGAGATTCAAGCAAACATTTAGCCTCATATTATTTATTATTTTGCCTTTTAAACATATGCAAAAAAGCCAAAAACCTATGACTTTTACCACACATTTCAATGATAAGAATATAAAGTGTGAATGCTGCTGTTTTATTTTAAGTGCCTGGAGAAGCAATGATCATTTTAGAAATACTGTTTAAGTAGAGCTTATAATTTTCTTGCAAACACACGTGCACATTTATAGAGAAATATCTTCACTTGTTGCCTTTAGGCAGGAAGGACCGTTTAGTACTCAGGATGCTTGTTTCTTTACCTCTGTGTCAAAGGCATAGGACCTTACATGAAAAAAGTTAAGAACTTATAGATTCAAAAAAGCAGCAAAAGAAAGAATCACAGATTTATAGAACTACAGGAAAAGACATGTAAAGTATCAAACACATCTCGGGGATTCTATCTTGCTAAGTACTAGCCAAGCCAGGTTGGAAGTCCCTTGGCCGGCTGGATCACCGTTTCTTTCATCCATTACAATAAAAACACATTTGCATCCTCTACATTCTGGTCCTTTTCCAAACAAAGTAAATCATTTTACTTCTATTTACATGCCACCCCACACCCAAGACAGACCGGCAGGCCATCAGGCTGAAGGCATACTGTGGCTGAGACAACACTAACATTAAGAAGAGACATCTTTTAAAAATAAAGCAAGGTATTCCTCTCCTCATTAACTAGTGCCAAATGTCTAACATTTCCCAGGTTTGTTAAAGAGAAGCATACTAACCAATCTGCCTGGTTTCTTTCAATGAAGCTTCAATTATTTCGCCGTAAGACCCGAGCTATTATGTATCTTAAAACCCATATGCCTGCTGGATGCGTCCAAGAAGAGTGACAAAGAATCTCAAAAAAGGTATTGAACAAAGCAAGAGGCATTCAGCGGTCCAGCGGTCTGGCATACGTGCCCCATTGTCCACGATGAGACCTGAGCAGCAGGCCCCTCTTTGGGAAGGTGGTTCTTGAAACCCGGAGGAAAAAGCTGCAAAACAGGAGCTCAAAGCCTGCACCCTGACTCTTAACAATACTTGAACAGGCTTGTGCACCTACTTGATAAATGGAAGCGGTGCTTGCTTCTCTCGCAAGCTTGCCGGGGCCCTCTTGAATGTTTTTCTTGACTCTTTACCAAAAATGCAATTGGCAGTCCGCTCCCAGTAGACAATGCAATGTGACTTGTTCATTCAAACAACCCTTAATTAGCATCCCATCTCTTCTCTGAGGTACAATAGCTTATTTTTACACAGTGAATACATTTTTCCCCCTTTTAGGAGAACAGAGAAGAAGAGACCAGATAAGTGTGGGTGCTTTTTGAATATGAAGTGGGGGAGAGCTGCAAATGTAGTTGTTTAAAGAGCAAAAGGTCACGTTCAGATTATTTTTGTGCACAGCTTTTTAGGGTTTCTTTATTGTGGAGCTAACAATGATATGAAAGAGGCAGAAAATGCAAGGAAGGAAAATGCTCTCTTACAGATAATACTGTGAAACCACACTAACTGTAGGTAATTCAGAAGAGCATTCTATCTCACAGAGTATAACCCCAAATTATCACTATTCTTTGCTAACTGGGCTGAGCCTTTCAGTGAAATTATCTATGAATTCCAAGAATCCATAATTTGGAGGAAAAAGAGGTTTTCAGAGGCTCATGCGTCTCATGTACAAACAAATGATAAGTGAAACTGACTGTAAAGATTCTGGATGTAACCACCTCTTCATAATTAGTGGTTTAGAGCAAAAGTAGAATGCAATGCAAAGCAATGCAAATTCCTATATGTTTATGACCTTTTTTAGAATTTGACCCTCTCTCTCACTCCCATGCATTAGGGCTATTTTCATATAGAGAGGAAGGAGGTCTAGCTAGCACTTTAGTTTCCTGGAGAAAAAAAAAATCTATTTTTAAGTTACTTTCTTTTCAAATTCTATGCATTTAAAATAAAAAAGATTTTGCTCTCTGAGTTAAAAACGTGTATCGTCATACAGACAGTGGTTCTAAATAAGTAAAAAGAAGGTGGTCAGGTTCATTTGGGTTGCGTTAGCATATGAGAGGTATGGGATGGGTCAGACTGCCTACAGTTACAGTAGTCAATTTCATTCCCTTCTTTCCAACCAAATATTACCAACACAGGTGCAGCAATTTAAGGTTCAAAGGACCTTCACCAGCATATCACTTAATGCCTGCCACAATCATTTGAATTTGGTAGAAACGGTTAAGTATTACCATTATTATTATTTATCATCTTACAGCAGAGGAAACAGAGCTCAGTTATTTTGGTAGGGGGCTCTGCGAAAATTTCCTTGGGAGCTAAAACTCTCAGAAATAAATATCACTAAAAAAATTTTACTTTCTATCCTTGACATCCACTGTCGTCCAACCAACCCTACTTTACCACGGCATCAACCAGTGCCTTTCCTTCTCTCTGTGAAATAGGCTGGTGCTCATGCACCACACGGTTCTGGGGCCGGTCTCTTTCTAAGCCCAGTGCTTCTGTTACTATCTGCTGGGCTTTGCACATTCACCAAGGCGCACTTAGATCCAAACTTCCTGATGATAGGTGTAGTCATTATCGAAGCCCCACAATTTAATTTTACATAAATTAATGGAACATGAAGATGCAAAGAAAAAGGGAATTGTTCTAGGAAATAATTGCAGGAGTTAAACAAGTTTTTCATCGGAAAAAGAAAAAAGGACTCAGCAGAGAAAACTGCAGTCAAATCAGGTACAGGTGACAATTGTTAAAATTAGTGCAAAGTTTGAGTCTGCACAGGATTCTACATTCATAATTCCTTTACAAACCTTTCTGTATTCTCTCTCATTAAAAATAATAATAAAATGGGCAATTTTGATGATATATAAAAGGTCATGATTTCCATAAGCCACATGATCTAGAACTCCAGCTTCAGACCAACACTAACAGAACAAAACGAGTCCTATAAAGAAAATGAACAAACTTTAGTGTGAACAAATGTACATGTCTTAAGATAAAATAAAGCATTAGAGTTCTTTGGTTGTTGTTTTTGTGATTTTCCACTCTAACTTTTTTGACTAATAGTGTCAAATAAGAGGATTCTAACTATAGTTAGTAGCAAAGCAAGCGAAGACAAGTGAATAAAACCGAGCAAAATAAAAATTAAGCTGCAGTCATATTTGGAATATAAGCATGTTTGAAGGGACAGGTGAGTGATTTTGCTTGAGAGCTGTCAGCTTCTGAATTTCGGGCCACCCCTAACTGCTTGGGCAGTTTTGAGTGTCAGACCGCTGGTCATGGAGGAAATGGGAAGGAGGGACTCGGCCCTCTGGCGCTGATGGGCACTGCTAGGCCAGGCTGCCCCTCTAGATCTTATAATAGCTAATTCTGGTCCTCCAGGAAAGCTGAAAGCTGGTCAGCAGGGCTCCACTGTCTACATGCCAGGGTGCCCTTCAACATTACCTTCCTTGACCTTCTTTGGACAGACATCCTGGTTCTGAGACTCAGTTTGCTTTTTTCTCTTCACTCTTGGCACAGGCATACCTCGTTTTACTGAGCTTCGCTTTCTGTGCTTTGTAGAGACTCCATTTTTCACAAATTGAAGGTTTGTGGCAAACCTGCTTGGAGAAAGTCTATAGGCACAATTTTTCCCAACAGCCTTTGCTTATTTCATGTCTGTGTCACATTTTGGTCTTTCCCATGTATTTCAAACTTTTTCATTATTATTAAATTTGTCATGGTGATCTGTCATCAGTGATCTTTGATGTTACTATGGTAATTGTTTTGGGGTCGCACCATCTGCACCTAAGACCGTGAACCTAATGGATACTTAGGTACGTACTGACTGCTTCACTGACCGACTATTCCCTGGCTTTCTCCCTCTCCTGGAGCCTCCCTATTGGGTGAGACACGACGATACTGCAATTAGGCCAAATAATAACGCTACAGCGGCCTCTCTGTGTTCAAGTGAAAGGAAGAGTCGTATGTTTCTCACTTTCAATCAAAATCTATTAATGATTAAGCTTAGTGAGGAAGGTATGTTAAAAGTTGAGATAGGCCAAAAGCTAGATCTTTTTGCCAGTTTGCTAAGTTGTGATTGCAAAGGAAAAGTTTTTGGAGGAAATTAAAATTGCCACACCAGTGAACACATGAATGGTAACATGAGAAACAGCTTATTGGTGATGAAAACATTGGGATTATTGAATAAGAGCTTGGCAATTACTCAGTTATTTATTAGAAAGTAGAAAGGTTTGTGAAAATATAAAGCCTGGGAATTTCTAAAGATAACTTCACCCTCATTTTTTTTTGAGGAAATGATTTTTGTCTATTCCAAACAATGATGCTGAACACAATTGAAAGTTGGCACATTTTTGGTAAACAGCATTTTCCTGGTAGTGTGGGGTTCACTGCAAACTTCTGTTTGAGCCAGAATTCTCAGTATCATTTTGATCTGTCAAGCATCAAAGTTTCCTCCATAGTATATATTTACAACATGGAGGGTCTGGACAGAAAGAAATGTCTAATTTTAATTTAATGAGTAACTCATTCTACTTAGATCTAGGAAATGTTAACTCCAGCATGAGTTCTGGGTTGTCAGTTATTTTCTTTTATCCCTTGCTAGGTATTTTTGGCTTCTATTGCTGCTCGTGAAAAGCCGTTTGTTAGTTACCCTGTTGTTAAAATCATCTTCCATAGTGTTTTTTAGTTTCATAGATGTGTCTAGTTGTGGGTTTATTTTTACTTGTCTAGCCTAGGATTTATGGTGCTTCTCAAATCTGAAAGCTCATGTCTTTCATCACTTTTGGAATATCCCTTTTATCACTTTTAGAATATTTTCTCAAACATTATTTCTTTTTTTATAGTCTCTTTTTTCTTCTTCTAAGATTTCCACTACATACACATTGGACATTTACATGTCCTCTATGTCTTAAACTCTTTTTTTTAATGTTATTTATTTATTTGTGTGAGAGAAAGAGACAGAGACAGAGACAGAGAGAGACAGAGAGAGCACAAGTAGAAGAGGGGCAGAGAAAGCAGGAGACAGAACCCCAAGTAAGCTCCTCACTCAGTGCAGAGCCCCACATGGGGCTCGAACCCACAAATTGTGAGATCCTGACCAGAGCTGAAATTGAGAGTTGGATGCTTAACCGACTGACCCACCCAGGTGCCCCTATATCTTAAGCTCTCCTTCATATTTTTGGTTATTTCAATCTTCTAGGTAATTTCCTTAGCTCTATTTTTAATCCAATCATTATTTATTCAGCTGTGTCCAGCCTATTAAACCTGTCTAATGAGGTTTCCTTATAAATTTTAATATCTATACAATGTTTATTTCTAGGACTCTTGGGTTTCTTTTAAAATCTTCCTAGTCTTTTTGACAGTAACTTGTTCCCTTGTCAAGTCTTAATTTTATATTTTGTGTGTTTAATTACAAAAACAACATAGCCTATATTTATAGTTTCTTTTATTTTGATTTCTTGTGGGTCTATTTTACCTATTTGTTGTTTCTTCTGATTTTTCCTTATGTTGCTTGTTTACTTGTGTTGTCTCATTATTTTGACTTGTGGGCTTCTGTTTGGCTGGAGTTTTTCTGTTGAGATTCTGTCACATAAATCCTGACAGTGTATGCAGCCATCAAGTTTTTGCCTTTGTTTCTGTAGGGTGCCACTGAAAGTCATCAATCCAGTATTACTTTTGGTACAATTGTTATACTTGGCATTTCCTGGTTTTCGAGGGCTGAATACTACAGAGAACTTTTTATCTATCCCATGAGAAGACCAGATTTAGACAGATGAATTTCCTGGTAGAGTCCTATTTTGGTCGGCAGGTTTATTTTTGTGGTTCACTTTTTTGCTGAAGGCACAGCTCTTGCTGGAGCTCACTTTATTTTATTATTATTATTTTTTAATGTTTTATTTATTTTTTTGAGAGAGAGACAGCATGAGCAGGGCAGGGTCAGAGAGAGAGGGAGACACAGAATCTGAAGCAGGCTCCAGGCTCTGAGCTAGCTGTCAGCACCGAGCCCAACGTGGGGCTCGAACCCACAAACCGTGAGATCATGACCTGAGCTGAAGCCGGATGCTCAACCTACTGAGCCACTCAGGCTCCCCTGGAGCTCACTTTATGGAAGGTCTCCATTCCAACTCTTGGCTCCTGCAAGCCCAAGGCTTTGTCTCCTGGTCTTGTATTGTCATTAAAACACAAGTATCCCATAATTCTCTGGCTTTATGCCTTTTATTCACTTTTTGACTGCTGGGATTTTCTTCCCCCCAAGCTCTGTTATGGATACTATTTTTATTTTACTATTTTATCTGTAAAGCATCAAAGTTTCCTCTGTAGTATTAACATGAACATCATGGAGGGTCTGAACAGAACCGAATTTTTAATACTGAGTAATGCAGTCTACTCAGATGGAGAAAATGTTGCTAATTTATATTTTGCATTTTATGCTATTTAAAATTTTAAGCACTGTGACTAGTTTTGTAATGGGAGGTTGTTCAGACTTTCTGGCTTGTATGTGTGCAGGAATATATATACAGAATATACATTTTAAACTTGAAGTATCTTTTCCTAATAGGAAAAACAAAGGAAAATGCCGCGGATATTAAATAACTGTGCAGGAATTATCAGTGCCCTAATGTGTTGATAGATTGATATGGTTGACACAGCTGAGACTATTAGGGGCTATTTTTATTCCACCTCAGGCTTTCATATAAAATTCATAAAAATACATGTCTTTAGTAAGCTATATAGTTAATTAAGTACATAACTTGATCCCAAATATACTTTTTTCCAAGATAACTTTCAGAAAAAAAACAAGAACTTTTCTATCATAGCAAAAATGAAAGAAGGCAACAAACTTTACAAAACTTATAAACTGCTGCTTGTAAGCCTGGATTTTCTTGATTAGCAGCCAGAATATACTATACTCATGGGATAGAACTCACCAGAAAGGTAAAAAGGAAAGCTCAGGTTTTTAAAATTCTTACTATCATGTTGAAGCCCTGAAAGCAAACATAAGTGGTGACTAAAACCAGGCGGTAAATGATTCCAGTAAGATGCCCTAACACGTAAGCAGAACCTAGGAGAGCACCCTTTGGGAATGTCAAGTACAGAGTGAGTATTCTGTAAGCTAGACCCTTAGGAAAGACTACCCGTATGCAAATAGATTCTACTTTTGACCCTTTCTTGGATCTCTAACGAAGATATTGAAAAAGTTGCTTTGGCTTTTTGAAATTAGTCAAAGAAAGACACAAATATCATATGACTTTATTCATATGTGAAATTTAAGATGAACCTAAGAGAAGGGAAGCAAAAATAATATAAAAACAGGGAGGGGGACAAAACATTAAGAGACTCTTAAATACAGAGAACAAACTGAGGGTTGCTGGAGGGGTTTGGGGTGGGGGATGGGCTACACGGGCAAGAGGCATTAAGGAAGATGCTTGTGGAATGAGCTCTGGGTGCTATACATGGGGGATGAATCACTGGAATCTGCTTGTGAAATCACTGTTGCGCTATATGCTAACTAACTTGGATGTAAATTAAAAAAAAAAGTTGTTTGGTTTTCATAACTTCCTTCAAATCTGTTTTTCAAAGCTCACCTTCCCCTTTGACCCCTTCTACAGCTCAGCCCACCCAATCTCCCTGTCTTACTCTACCTTTCCCCTCCATACCATTTCTCCCTTCTAATTGCTATAATTTTATAAATTTGTTATGTTTATTGTTTTTAACGTGGCTTCCCCAACAGCAAGTTAAAAATCAACCAATGGCAGGTATCTTTGCATGTTTTGTTTACTAACATACTTATACTGCCAACAACTAGAAGAGTATCTGTCTCATAATAAGTGCTCAAAAATTACTTGGGATAGGAGTAGTTTTTTCATTTCCCTGTCTATAAACCACAGTGATAATTCATAGTCCTTCACTTCCTTCCAGAGACACGTAGAATATGTGAGATACATGTATGCCAAGTATATTGATTTCTCTGAAAGAAACCTGCCATTCACACAATGACACTAATTACCATTCCTTGGAAGCATGAAGTGAAATTGTCTTTAAATGCCTTAAAGTTTCCATCTTAAATCTGTTATTAAGTACATGGCAATTTTCCTTAGACAATATCTCTTCTACAGCAACCGAAAATATATAACGTTCATTACTGGGGTAAAGGTCATACCTCATTTTTTTCTTTGAGTTTTGTGATCATAACAATCACGGGACTGTCTTCCTGCCACACCATCTGCCAGAAATCATTCACGGTGTTGATCATGGGGCCCTGTGTGGCGATGAAAGCTTTCTCTTCACCACTGTAGCCCTAGTTTGAGCAAAGAGACAGAAATACTGGCTTTGAAATTCAGGCCTTGCACTGAAAGCTTAGAACAAGTTCAGAACAAAATGGCTTCACTAGTCCAAAAGCAACACAACTTTCGCGGCTTCACTGATTCTAGCAGTTTCTGCGGCTGTTCTCCTGGCTAGTCCAGCACGGTATATGGTAGTGAGGGTCATGATGCTAAGTTCTCTTCAGAGCGGGCCCTAGACAGCACAGCAGCCACAGGCACACAGGAAGGGCAGACTCAGTGTAAAAGACCCACTACCAATGTTGATTATGACTAAATAAGCAAATAAACTTGCGAGTAACCAAGTTAAATCAAAATTAATCCACTCGGAGGAAAAAAAAATCCCCCAACAATTCCAAATAGTGAATTGACATGCTCATCGGAAAGAAAATTTTATTTATTTACTTACCCTAATATAATTAGCATTAATGTAGGTGCTCAAAGAATCCGTTACATTTTTTGGTCTTAAACACACTCTGCTGAGGGGATCTAATGAAGAAAACAGCAAGGAACGCATTAGACAAATTTACTCTTTAAAGGTCCTTAGAACACCAGTAACTATACACAGCACACTTGTTAATTCATATACTGGTCGTCTGGCTTGTGTCAATGTTTGTTGCTGATGTGTCTGTGTGTCTGTCTCTTGATCCGTCTGTGTTTATTGAGGGACAATTGGGCCCTTCTTGACCCTTCTCCTGTCTCTTAACACAAATCATGCCCATAAGCTTGAGGAGATTTTATTCATCATGCCATTTTTGGATGGGTTGCTGCTTCTGGACCCTATTTCATATTTATGCTCCTCTCCTTGTTCTTTGGGTTTGGAATTTGCACCAGATTTCCTTGCTCACTTCCCTCTTCTCTTCTGCTCCAAAGCAAACACTTGGTCTGGCCTGAACCCCCTCTTTCTAAAGAAGCAGTCTTTAGTTACCACATGTGGCACTTTGTTTACCTACTGCCTGAAAATCTGATATTGCATAGATTGCTATAGTGTTAGTAATATTATCTTAATGTCTCAAATCACTTTCTATCAAGAAGTTCAAATGCTCTCTGCAAACCATGGTGTTAGGAAAAATATGGTAGTTATCTTCACCAACATTTACATACATGAATTAAGATCAGATCATCCTTTTATGATTTGATTTCTTTAATCTGGTACACTCTGAGTATCCGAAGGCAGGGATGGAGATTTTTTATCATCTCTAAGACCTAGTGTCTAGCACAGTGTTTATATATGTAGTAGATACTCAATATCTACGGCATTGATTTAAATGGTCCCTTCCATTTTTAAGAAGTCAGTTCTATACATTCCTTTTTAGTAGTTGTTCTATTGATGTTCCTCCCCAGAAAGATGAACTTCTGAGAGTTTATCACACCCACAGTTCTCACCTCCTCCTCCACAATTCAGTCTTCCTTGTGTACACTCCAATCTATTCTGACCTGAGCTTTATACAGAGACCGCTCTTGCTGGTGCCCATCAATGACCTTTTTGTTGATCTAGGCCAAATAAGCCCATGGTAGTTTTTTCTTCATTTTTATTTTAATATTTGCCATCTTGTATTTTTTAAGTGTTTATTTAATTTTGAGAGAGAGAGAGAGAGGGAGAGAGAGAGAAACGTGAGTGGAGAAGGGGTAAATAGAGGAAGACACAGAATCTGAAGCAGGCTCCAGGCTCTGGAGGCACAGAGCCACACATGGGGCTCAAACCCACAGACTGTGAGATCATGACCTGAGCCAAAGTCAGACACTTAGACTGACTAAGCTACCCATCTTGTATTTTAAGTGCTTAAATGTTTGCCTATCCTCAATGAATTGTAGTGAACTCCTTGAGGAGAAGAGTTGTATTTAATTCTCTTAAAAAAATTAACTTTTGTACACTTTGTATTTCTATCTGGTATGCGATTCATAGAGCATTTAATATCACAAGTCATTTCTATTAAAGTTGAGACATTGCTGTTAACCTTCTAGACACTTTTTTCTTTTTTAGCGAAAAGGACAGGAAAACTTCCATTCCTGTTCAGTATTCACTGATTACCAGAAGATTCCACAAAAGCTCTCAACCACTGAGACTTGAAAAGAGGCCCACTTCCTTCAGTTTTTATAATGCCCACCAAGTATATGCTTTATTGGGAACTCAGCCCTATAAACTGCTTAGAAGCAAGTTCCTTGTCAAGTTTATTTTGGAAATTGGTAATTTATAAGATTTCCAAGTATTTAGAGGTTTCCAAATATGTTTTTTAAAGACAAGCATGCAGCATGTGACTGAGGGGAAAATTAGTGTTCTAACCAAACCTTTTTTTTTTTTTTAGTGTTTATTTATTTTTGAGAGAGAGAGACACAGAGCGCGAGCTGGGGAGGAGCAGAGAGAGAGAGGGAGACACAGAATCAAAACAGGCTCCAGGCTCTGAGCTGTCAGCACGGCACTCAAGCACTGGGCTTGAACGCATGAACCGAACTGTGAGATCACGACCTGAGCTGAAGTTGAATGCTTAACTGAGCCACCCAGGTGCCGCTCTAACTAAAGCCTTTTTAATATTAAACTAGACTAATAAAAAAAGGCAGAGGATTTAAAAAAATCCAAAACTTTTATCATTGTCATCATTTTCATCATGATTGTTATGATTTTATTCATTTTATGCATTTTAAGTGTGTATATATATATTTTTTAAATCTATATATTGGTCAAATTCACTCTGATAACTATTTTCAGAATAGATGCTTCTGGGTTATACGCTAAATATTTAGCATGCCGCTTACAATATGTCTGAGCAGTAGCAATAACAATTCCAACATTGAGCAGTTTGTCTTCCCTCTTCTACTTTTATTTCCTTCCTTCTCTCCTCTTGCTTTCTTCCTCTTTCTTCCCCTTTTTCTCCTCCCTAACCCCTCTTCCTCTCTTATTCCTTCTTTTTCTTCTGTTCTCCTTCCTGTTTCTTATTTCCTCTCAACAAATTATTGAACACATAGCTTTAATGTATAGAACACATGAGATTTCCCCATTTTGTCCTCTTTAAAATACCTCTGGCAATTTAAGGCTTCTACTTAACAGACAAAATGAAACCTGGATCCTGATATTCTGACTGCATCCTATCCTATCAGATTTTATGAAAGGTTATCCTGTGCCGAAGATTTATTCTCCAGGAAGGAGAGGTTTGGAGTCAAGAGGAGAAGCTGTCAGATGAGGGAAAAGGGTACACTGCTAGTGTATCCCCGGGCAAAGACAGGAATGAGTGGGATAGCATAGTTTTTCTAGGTAAATTCAAGAAAACTGGGAAATGGGAGGAAAGACAGGGACTTGGCCACACCTTCAAGGTGAGTGGGAGTCACCTTCAGTTTGTTGCTGGAAAGAGAGAAGACTTCAGGCCTACAGTGTCCAAAATGGTGCCACTTAGCCACATGTAGCTGAATTTAAGTTATTAAAATAAAATAAAAATTTAAAAATCAGTTTCTTGGGTGCACTGGCTATACATCAGATGCTCCATTGCCACATGTAGCTAATGGCCATCACACTGGAGATCTAGAACATTTCCATCACTGTACAGAGCTTTGGTGGGCAATACTGATCTTGGCAATGCAAGATGGTGATTATATGGAAACTCACTTTTTAAGATCCATGTGAAAATTATGAGAGAAAACAAGACCCTTAAAGAGTTTGCTTTTGAAGCTGTAAACTTGTCTACCTAGTTATTCTGTCTTCTGGAATTGGTTCTGGGGTTAATGATGAATTCACCTGCAGTTAGGTAGGAAGAAAGGAGAAACTAACATTACCCGAGGGCTTTCTATCAGTTGGAACTTCCTTTTTCACACATAATTACTTAATTCCCTACATGGCCCTGTGGAATGATACTATTATCTCTGTCTTTAAGGGATGAAGAAAGGTTAGTTGGAACAGAAAGATTAGGTCGTCTGTGTAAACTATGAGTGCTCTTGCCAGGGTAAGGAGTCAAGTCTAACTCCAGTATTTTGTTTTACCACACAACTTGTTGCCTTAATGAGTGGCTCACTTATTTGCATATCTACTCTGTTCTGGGCACTTAATAAGAACATAAGTTCTATTCCTACATAAGTAGGAAATATTACCAGACTTAGAATTTTTAAATATGAAACAATGGCCAGAGTAATTAGGTTTACTTAGTAGAGTTCTTTAATTTTATCTATGCTATTTTATATTTGTATAAATAAATTGTTTGCATGGAATAAATATACATGAAATTTATTATTCTTCATTGTTGTGGACATAACTTCATATTGATGTAGGATTCTTTTTCCCATTGCCTTCGTGATTTAGGACCTAGATATATTTTCCTCACTAATATTTGCTTACATTGCAAAATAATGTGATATAAACTTGACCTTCACACTTTAGTCTACCATGTAGAGTGTTCTGACCTAGGCTGACATCATCCTCAGAGAAACAGCTATTATTTAATTGGCTCTTGGCCATCCATATTTCTGCTGTAAAACATCCTCCAAATTATATAGCTTCACTAATATGTGCAAGCTGGGGGCTTTTAAACTTGGGTTTATTATAGGTTAAAATAATAAAAAAATCATAATTCTTAAAATATTAATCATTTTAAGTATTTTATGTAATATTTCAAATTTATTCCATATTACAGTCTAATACCAACCGTACAAAACAATTTTCCATATAAATTCCAGTCTTTTCTGATGATTTTCAATAATGGTGTGGCATGCCCAAACTGTAATTACTAAATCATATTTTGTGCAACAGGGGGTGGGTGGGGCTTTCAGCCATTTTCAATAGAAAATTCATTATTTGCAACATCAGTTGTCAGTGCAGGTGCCCTGGTTCAAGTGATCCACCCAGTTCTGGGAATGGAAAAGCTGACACAGGACTATGTCTGATATCATCTAAGCAGGAAATAGAGAAGGCTGAACTTTAAATAATCCTAATAATTTCCAAATACATCTGACATTAGATGGCTAGGTGAAACTGAAATGAATGTACATGCCCTAATTACTTATGTTTGGTAAATTTCAGATGAAAAATCTTGAGAGAGACATACACAGAGATAGAGGTGGAGACAGAGAGAGAGAGAGAAGCACTATTTTTAACACACGGCACTTTCATCCCCTTTAGCCAGCTGTAGTTATAAAACACCTTTCAACAGGACTATCCTACATGGGTCAATTAAAAATATGTTACAGTGGAGTGTTTTCAACTCCACCAAAGGGGGAAGTCCAAAGACACCATTAACAGTAATTTTTGATATTACCATAAATATGGAGAATTGGACGTTTTATGAGTGAATTAATGGGCTTGATTATAAAGACCTTACTATTTCAATATCCATACTTTTTAAAGTTATTTTTTAATGTTTATGTTTATTTATTTTTGAGAGGGAAGGAGAGAAAGAGCAGGGGAGGGGCAGAGAGAGAGAGAGAGAGGAGACAGAGGATCCAAAGTGGGTTCTGTACTGATAGCAGAGAGCCCAATGTGACGCTCGAACTCAGAAACTGTGAAATCACGACCTGAACTGGAATTGCACGCATAACCAACTAAGCCCAGACTCCTTCAATATCTACACTTTATAGAATTCTTTGTGGCTTCAACTTTCCAGAGCTATTGCTTTGAGATGTTTATGGATTTTGCCAAAATCCCAACGATCTATTTGTCTAGTAATTGATAATGAAATGCTGTCATTTCTCTTGGTTATATTACTAGGAGTAGAATGTCTGCATGATATTTTGTCCTTTGAGGCACTACCAGACTGTTTCCTAAGTAGTTGTACCATTTTACATCCCTATCAGCAATGTGTGAAGGTTCCAGTGTTTTTATATCCTTGCTAACACTTTCTATAGTCTATAATTTTTATTATAATCATGTGGATGGGAAGTGGTATCTCATTGTGGTTTTGATTTACCTTATGGCTAATGATGTTGCGCATCTTTTCAAATGCCTATCGATTGTATATATTCTATGGAGAAAGGTCTATTCAGGTCCTTGGCCCATTTTCAAATTAAGTAGTAAGAATTCTTTATACATTCTAGAAAAAAGTCCCTTATTAGATGCATAATTTACAAATGCTTTTTCCCATTTTGTGAGTCATCTTTCTATTTTCTTGATGGGATCCTTTGACCTCTGAAGCACAAAACTTTATAATTTAATAAACTTCAATGTATTTTTTCTTTTGTTGTTTGTACTTTTGGTGTCATATCTAAGAAATCATTGACTAATTCAAAGTCATGAAGATTTATATCTGTTTTATACTAAGAGTTTTATACTGTTAGCTCTTACCTTCAGGTCTGATCCAGTTTGAATTAATGTTTGTATATGGTGTGAGGCAGGGTCCAATTTCATTTTTCTTGCAGATGAATGTTAGTTGTCTTAGCACCGTTTGTTGAAAAGACTATTTGCCCATTGAATTTTTTGATACTCTTGATGAAAACCAAGTGACCATAATGTGTGACACAATACAATTTTAGAACCATGTGTCTATTGGAATTGTGAGCTGGCCATTGTAATAAAGTAACATAGGGTAAAGTTATTAACCTCAAACTACTTTAATGGTTATTCGTCTGGATGTGTATTTATATCTCCAACCTCGGTGTATATGA
Organism: Mungos mungo; assembly: GCA_004023785.1. Classification (NCBI taxonomy): domain Eukaryota; kingdom Metazoa; phylum Chordata; class Mammalia; order Carnivora; family Herpestidae; genus Mungos; species Mungos mungo. The sequence continues at coordinate 106,822 of PISW01004376.1, forward strand.
AGTTGTGAGGATGGGAAGCGATGAGGTGGCGGTTAGTCAAGAAAGTTTGGGCTTTATAATGCAAACTACTTAATTCAAGAAACTTACTTGGCAAAATGGTCTTATAGCGATTTTTAGTTCCATGACGTGGAATGTCAATTTCTTTGGGATCCACAAAGTTCATTGGAATTTCCTGCAAAAATAAATGATATCAAATTAGTGTATCTAATGCTGCCACAAAGAAAATCTTCCCAGGGGGTCATCTGATCCAGAACCCTACAGAACTTCAAAGTCATTTATAAAACAACAGACTACCACCTCTGGTTGACCAACACCCTTCCTTTCATAAACAGATTAGCTGCACCCTGGCCAGCTGACTCTAAGAAACATCTCTCTGTGTTAGAAAGCATTATTTTATATATGGCTATCAAAGAAACATGTAAAACTTTGATTAGATTTTTAAATTTCTATTCTGACATAATTGCTAGAAATATGTACACATTGACAATGTACTCAAATTTCTTTAAATGAGTTCAAATTTCTTTATATAAGTTCAGTACCAAAAATTTCGCTACAATGGATTCTCTTTTAACATTGTGTGACTCCTTTAAGATTATTAAAACCTCCCTCCCCAAATGGTAAATATAAAGGTGTTTTGATTGATTTGGGTGATGGTAATATGATGCTTTTTCATATTAAGGAATGGCTTATAATTGTACAGTTCCGTTTATGTTGTAAATGAAATATTTTTAGTGAAAGGCATGCAGACACAGTTTTCTCCCACTCAACAAGAATATAAATATTTTTACTCTGTCAGAATATATATGTCATGTGCCTCAAATGCTTGGAGAGGGAACAATTAGAGTAGAAATGGCTCTGTGGAAATGAATTAGATCTAAAAGGTGGATATGTGAAGCTGACTGGAACAAAGAAAGAAAAAGCCGAAGTTTTTCAAAGGGTCAAAAAAATTATTTAAGGATTTGATTATACAAAATAGTATGACCTCTAATTAAAATTTTGCAGAAGATTGCTTACATAAATGTTAGCCAGAAATAAGAGACTTTTATCTTTAGATCGCAGGAAATACTGTTTTTGTTACTTAAAGTTTCTTCAATGGAAGATATAACTCAACAGTCTAATATTCATTGAAATGGAAGAAATTGTCTATAAATTAATTCAAATTGTCCCAGGTTTCAGTCAATCCGAAAATTTGAGGAAAGCCTGAGTGTCATAAATTTGAGATGCGGTCTACAGAGAGACCACATTTCCTAAATGTTCATTATTTTAGATGTCTATAATATTCATCCCTACTCTCTGTTCCAACTAAATATTATCACTTCTCAGTTCCAAGTTACTAAAATAAGAAAAATTGTTGGATGTTCAATAGAAAGCACATATTCAAGTTTGGTAATTTCAGACAGGTCAGTCTGTTTTGGCAAAGCTATGGTATGTTTATTTCTCCTCTGCTTCTTCCTGTTTTCTGACACACACTGAAAATTTATCATCTTCCAGCATTAGCTTCCATTTTGGTACTCCTTGTCATTTTTCCTTTAAGAGCTTATCCCCAAAAACAAAGAGCTATCTATGGTCCTAGAAAAGAATACTAGATGTAGTTTTGATTAGCTGCATGATCATTGACTTGTTCTGGCATCTCACTAGGTCTCGTTTTCTTCGTATATGAAGAGATGACACACTACAAAGTCTAATTTTAAAAACTACATGTTTTACTTTGGCTGCTTAATAGTAGTTGATGAGGCTAATAGAAGATCTAGCCCACTGCTGGATATTTCATCATTAGAATGGTTGCAAATATCTGAACAGACCTTGCAATGATCAATTTATTAAAATCAATGAACTTGGCTTAAGATGTACAACTGATTTAAGATTAAAGTGAGCTATAAAATGCATAATACACTTGGGCAGTAATTAGAACTAAGAAGGTCTAATCTGTTTCCATGCTTTCTGGGTCAGAAATGTGTTTTCATGAATCAAATTATCACCTGCTACACTGATGGGTTGTTACCACTTTTGGCTAAAACTTTCAATCATCATTAGCCCACATTTGGTCTTCTTCCATATTTCTTATTTCATTTAACGTCACTATATGTGCCCTGTTCCTCATGTCACAAACTGAGATATCATTCCAGATTTCTTCCTTATTTTGGCCACCTCACTCGATTCAGCCCCCTTCTTACAGATTCCTATAGGTGTTCTGCATTTTCATGCCTACTATCTTAGTTTAGACCATATGCTCGGTCCACAGGAATGCCTCTAGAGCCTCCAACATACCCCTTTCTAATGCTCACTCCACTGCAGATAGAGTGATCTTTTAAAAACTTAAGATAAAGTCCAAACTTTTAAATACGTATCAAGACTCCAGTTTCTTTATAACTCTGAGGCTCAAGCTTTGCCACTTTCCACCTTGATTTCAATGCTTCATCTAAATCGAACAATTTAATTCCCCCAACAGTGACAGTAAGTCTGTTTCTTCTTTCTGAAATGCCTCTTCTCTACCCAGCTCCTTCTGGATACTTTGCTGGCCAGCTCCTACCTCCTATTATGTCTCAATTTAGTAATCACATTCTAGTTTGCACACTTATCAGTACTTGCTGAGATGTAGGATGGATCTAAAACCTTGTACTTAACCTTAACATTTTTTTTTGAGAGAGAGAGAGAGAGAGAGAGAGAGAGAGAGAGAGAGAGAGAGAGAGAATGAATCTCAAGCAGGTTCCATATGGGCCTCGATCCCACGACCCTGGGATCATGACCTGAACCGAAATCAAGAGCTGGACCCTCAACTGACTAAGCCACCCAGGTGCCCTCTAACCTTAACCTTTTAAACTGTAACCATTTATTTACTTGAGAGGACAGTATCATTTTAGTAGGTGTCTCTAGGGCCCAGTTTATCAAAATACCTACTGAGGAGTGAATAATCAACAGCTGGCTCACCATGAATTCACTTTGGAGTAAATGTGAACTTGCCACGACGTCCCTCAGCTGTGACCTTGTGAGGATTCGGCTGGCTGACTGCAGATACTCCATTGCTACCTTCTCCCGTGGGGTTGGGATAGCCACAAAGGGTTCAACATTCCCCAAGCTACTCATGTCCAATGTAAGAGATACGTTGGACCCTCGTCTATATTGGGGAAGAATGTTAATAGGTTTAAACACCACATGAATTATTTGATCACACAAATTTGTCTTACTGTAAATACACACAATTCAGCAAGAACTTTTACAGAAATAAGGACCAAATGTCTTTTCCTCTGATGGTACCATAGTCGACTATAGCAATTATCCATAGTTTCTTTACAGGAAACTGAAAGTTTTGTGGTTGGCAACAAGTCTGACTTGAGAAAATGCACTGTAATTTATTAATGGGTGTATTTGATACAAAAATGATAAAGTGGCTAGTAATATTAGTCAAAAATTTAGGAAAAGTAAACATCCCATTTTTATTGAGAAATCACATATAACACAGAACAATTTTATTCTTTTGTATGTCTGAGAGCTCAGTATAGAGATCATATAGCCACCTAATATTTTTGACACATGATCTTACTGGACACAGGAAGCTCAGAATGGGAAAAATCAATGTTGGTTCACATTATTGCCATTGAAGTAGAATTTAAAAGTTTTAAAATATATATACTTTTTATAATTATTTTAATTATTTTTACCTTTATTTGTTTTTGACAGACACAGAGAGAGAGAGAGTGCAAGTGAGGGAAGGGGCAGAAAGAGAGAGGGAGACACAGAATCCGAAGCAGGGTTTAGGCTCTGAATTGTCGGCACAGAGCCCGACACGGGGCTTGAACCCACAGACTGTGAGATCATGACCTGAGCTGAAGTCAGATGCCTTAACTGACTGAGCCACCCAGGCGCCCCAATACACTTTTTATAACTTCTGAGTGAATCCCTAAAAATTAGCATCTGTAGCCTCCATTTATGTATGCATGCTTACATGTATATGTGCATGGATATGTATTTCTTTAATTCTGTGATAAATTCATAAGGTCCACAGATTCTTATTCTGAGTTACATTTATCTTCCCTCTGTAATTTCCCTCTTCTTGTTGAGAGGTGAGGTGAGGCTCTTCCAACTTATAAAGGCCCCTTGTGTCCTGGATAGGAAGTGTGAGTGCCTCTTGCCAGTAACATTAGCTGTGTGGAACCAAGAAGTAACTATAAAATAGCCTGAGCAGAACTGAGGGTCACAATTAAGAGATTTTATCAAGAAAAACTGTTACGTTAAAGGGCCTTAGGCATGAGCCAGTGATCAAATGTGGGGCCAAGTGGTTGGTGTTCCAAAGAAATGGAAAACAGGGAAAAACAGGTCATAACAAATGTGAACAGGCAGTAAGAGAAATACTAGGCCTAGCATATTTCATTTGAAAAGTGATTTACACATTTACTATGGAGCAGTACATCAGGAAATGTTCAAGTAGCTAGAGTTTAATTTTAAACAATGGAAATTTATTAAACATACAAAATAACCCCATTAAACAAAAGTGATTAAGTTCATTCTTCTAACGAAATTGCCTCTGGGTGTCGCTTTGGTGGCATACTATAATTTGATATGTAATATCCTATGTATTAATTTCTCAGTGGTTTGTAAAAAAAAATAAATGATTTGTAATTGTGGTTTTAATTCTTACTTTGGCTTGATGCTTATGTGTTTACAAATTTATTTTCCTTATTAATTTCTAGTTATAGTAATGCATATCAGAGAATGGTTGGACTTCTAAGGCTTGGAATTTCTTAATTCTTCCTTTTAGACAAATACCATGATAAAGTTTTCTGAATATTTTATAGATACTTTTGAAGGCAACTAGTTGGATTATCTATTTATCTTTAGTGAGCTAGCTATAAGTTTATCTGTGCACATATGTATACCTATATCACCTTACTTATATTATTACATATTATTAAAAATATTATTCCAATCTATTTTTTCCTACTGGATTTCTCGAAGCCTGAAAGGTATGTGAGTCTTCCGCAACACTTGTGTTTGCTATTTTTTCTTATATTAACAATTTTTACTTTATATATTTCAGTCATCGTTCTATTTAAAGTGATTCATAATTACATCTTTACTATAAATTTTACCAATATTGAATATTTACTTCCCTATTAATTTTATGTCTTGCTTCACATCTATTTTTTCTAGCTGTATTGAGACATAATTTACATACAGCACCATATAAGTTTAAGATGTACGGCATTCTTTTTTGACTTAAGTATATTGTGAAATGATTACCACAATACATTTCATTAACATTCATCATCTCCTAGAGATACAAAAAAAAAAAAAGAAAAAGAAAACAAGGTTTTTTCCTTGTGATGAAAACTTAGGGTCTACTCGCTTAAAAACTTTCAAATGTATCAGACAGCAGTGTTAGCTAAAGTCATCATGTTGTACATTACATCGTGTACATTACATAATTTAGTAGGCATTATTTATCTTAACTGGAAGTTTATACCTTTTGATCACCTTCCTCCAATTAACCCTCCTACGACTTCCCATCTCTGACTTGAGAAAAATTAATATTGGCATACCCGCTTTTTTTTTTTGCATGTTCTTGAAAAACCTTTTCTAGTTTTATTATGTTTAACTTTTTTGAACCACTGTGTTAGGAATTAGGGAGTAGCATTCTGGATGCCACATAAAATACCACCTAGCTGATAGAAGAACGTTTGGTCACCACCCCCACGTGGCTGTTGTTGGTGACTGACAGGGAGCCTGTGGTTTGGTTTGGTTTGGTTTTTTGAGAGACTGAGAGAGAGAGAGGACATGAGAGGGGGAGGCACAGACAGACAGGCAGACTCTGTGCTGAGACTGAGACAGGGCTCCATCTTACAACCCCTGAAATCAAGAGTTGGACGCTTAACCAACCGAGCCACCCAGGTGCCCCAGGGGCTCCTCCGTTCTGAGTAGGAAGTGCTTGAGAAGGAGTGAAGAGTGGTTCTCTCAGACCAAGAATTTTATCTACTTTCACTGGGAAAGCAGTTTTTACTAGTTTCTCAATACAGTTCCTCTGGCCTTTAAATTGTCAGAAATTCCTTCCTCATTCTGATAATAGGTTGTTTATTAGTTTTTAGTGTATTTGTGAGAATTTGCTTTTTGCTGGCTTCAGAGATTATTTTTAGTAAGGCATTGGGAGAGGCCATTTAAGGGATTGCTAGCCAGATTCCATTTTATTCTTTATGATTAAAAATTAAAAAAAAAAGATTTATTTACTTTTGAGAGAGACAGAGAGACAGAGAGACAGAGTGTGAGCAGTGAGGGGCAGAGATAGAAGGACATACAGAATCTGAAACAGGCTCCAGGCTCTGAGCTGTCAGCACGGAGCCCGACACGGGGCTCAAACCCACGAAACTGTGAGATCATGACCTGAGCTGAAGTCAGACACTTAACCAACTGAGCCACCCAGGTGTCCCTCAGATGCCATTTCAATCAGTCTTCAGCCCCCAAACACTAGAGTATCTACGATCAGTCCATTAAGAGTTATGCAGTCCTACAGTGATTTAGTTGAAAGGGAGAGCTCTTCCACTTAGAGTGGCCAGAGATGTATGAGGAACAGGCATTTGAGTTGAGCCCTGAAGGTAAAAGTTCAGAAGATAAATTTTCGGTAAGGGGTTACTTCAGGGAGAAAGCCTGGCAGAAGAAAAAAAAAACGTGGAAGTAGGAAATGATAAGGCATCTTTGAGAAATGGCATATAAGCAGTTTGAGCTAGAGTTCATTTGTATAAAAGTGCAGTTTGGAATGGGGGGCAGGGTCATGTAGGAAAAACAAGAGAGATCCAAGAGTCACAGAAGTAAGACTATAAAAACCTGCCCAAATCCGGAAAAGAGAGTATGGTGAACATCAGGTTATATAAGCTTCTAGTAGGGTTTTCCACAGCACACCCTGCCTTGGGTGGGAAGGTGATTAGAAGCCTCTGAGACTCCATGTCTAATAGGGTCCATTTGAGTTAGTGAGTGACTTTTCTGAAGATTCTGTGATAAACCGAGAGCCTTGGAAACATTTTCATGCAAACTGACTTTGTAAGGAAGAATGACTTTTGTCTGGCAAGGGAAGGAAGAAAGGAAACTAATATTTATTAAACATCTATGATTTGCCAAGCACTGTTCAAGCACTTTCACATATGGTATTTCAATCTCTGTGGCAGCTCTCTGAGGTTATTACTTTCCTCTATTTTATAGGTGAAGAAATAAAGAACTTAGGAACATGAAAGTGGAACAAAGATTCAATCCAAGTTAGAATATAAACCCGAGCTCTTTCTGCTGTGCTAAAGCAAGTAATGGTGGGAAGATGATGTTAAACTAGCCAGTGCCTCATGTGGAGTTGGGGGCCAAATGTTGCAGAGAAGGTCAAGACTACTGAAGTCTAATGTAGAGGGAGTATACTATTCAGAGCACAAATTCTGCCTTTACTGTTATATTTGTCTGGGCTCAAGGCCTACCTCTCCCACGTCCTTATGGTGGACCTTTGGTCAGTCTATCTAGCCTCGTTACATGTCGATTTCTTCTTCTTCTGTGAAATGAATAATGAAGAATACTTGCTTCAGAGGGATATTACAAGTATTAACCAGATAGTATAAGTAAACTGCTTGTAAGCATTGCCCGGCTATCATTTTGGGTAATAATGGAATAAAGTCTTATATAACTCTCATCTCTGCCTCTCTAATGGATCTCATTAAAGAGATCTTTGCAAAAGTTCAAAAATTGTTTACCCTGAGATTAACTTTAACGTCGTGAAATTAATGGATGGAATCTACACATTTGTCACTACAGAGAAATACATCCTTCTTGATAACCTAGTTACCTTAAAATTTCCCTTTGTGATGGCAAATCCATTTCCCCCAAACCCTAAACAATTCCAGAACACTTCACCTCGACACCTCAGACAATGTCTCAAAGTTCAATTATGGAGTTAACCTTCTACAAGCTGTTGACCTTCCAGAGAGCATTTTCCCACAAAACAGCCCTTATCGTGGCTGCTCTCTTCTATCCTGGCTGTGAAATATTACCATGTGATGCCACTAACTTGGAAAAATCTCTGCCCTTGTTAATTCTTATTTCCAAGGGAAAAAATATTTAAGTTAATTGAAATACAGTGGAATAAGAAAATCAAATCAGTAGAACCCATTTAAAATATCTGTACATTTCTTAGTCATGTATTGTGCTTACAGAGGAGAGGTTAAATACACATCCATATACATTTTAAAGAGTTAATTTTTTCATTAAAAAGGTGATACATGCTTTTTGTAGAAAATTTATAAAGCTTAGAAGTTTTAAAAAGGCAATTAAAATCACTTAAAGTAACATAAACTTCACTAGCTTTTAAACTGATGTTTAAATTTTGCTATGCTATAGGCAATAATGGTGTTTTAAGTTTTATTTCTTTGGTTACAGATGGGGGCAAATGTATTTTCATATGATTATTTTTCATTTATCAGTCTTTATCTTTGAGAATTGTCTGTTCATGATCTTTCCTTATGTTCACAGTGTAGTATTAATGTATTTATTATTGATGACTATGATTTATAAGAAATTAATTATTTCTCAGATATATGTTGAATATAAGGTTTATTGTTACCTTAAAATACCAAGGATTTAAAAAAATTACATTTACATCCAGTCAAATACATCAGTCTTTTTTTGTGTATGTGGTTTCTTGCATTGCTTTCATACAAAAAAATTCTTCTGGAAGTTTAATTTTTACTAAAAGTTAATCTTTTAATCTAGTTCTAATTTATTTTCAAGTATGGAAATGGTGAGAATCAACTAGATCCCCCCCCCCATAGGTTATCAATGTATTTAACACAATTGACTGAACAATCTGGAGACCAAATGTATTTTATAATTATAGAATGTTAGGTTTTTAACCACCTACCACTAACTAATGATCTGGTGGAGAAAATATCACTTTACTGAACTAAGATATGAAATTGCTTCCCGGGATCCATAAATAAAAGAAGTAAGGATAGAATCAGAAAGACATTTCAGACAAAAAACAAACATAAGAAGTTAAGAGAAAATACAAATTAAGCTACAGGGAAAAAAAATCTAAAGGGTTTAGAGGGGACAAGAAATCAACAGAAATAATAGGAGACCTGGACCTTTAATGAAAACGGAATGCGGAAAACTAAGAACACGAAACTCTTACTGAAAAGTTTGCTTCTCCTTTGTTATGTAACTCTGGACAAACTGCTTAGCCTTTTTTATGCCTCATGATTGCTGTTGGACAAAAGGGAACATAATAAAAAGCTTTATCAAGCTCCTGCTGTAGCACCAATTATTATTTATGCCAAAAAAATAAATAAGAGGGAGGAAATTCAAAAGATATCAATGCAAACAATTGAAGGAAAAAGCAAATTCTTAAGGAAAGGTAAAAGGAATCCAATAAACAGCATGCTAATTACAATGAAGTAAAAAGGAAAACATGTATGAATATTATGGCCCAGGGCCACACATCCATTTGAGCAAGAACTTATAAGCAGTGCTCTGTTGAAATGGTTCGAGTCTGCACCACTGCCCTTAATGACCAAGACGCGGGAAAAAATACAGCTAAAAAATATAAGAACGCTACAATTGCCTGTTAGAATAATTCATAATTAAGCATTTCTTTTCTCGTCAGTTGGGGCTGGATGATAGATTTTAGAAGGTAGATTAAGGTAGAAGGGCTACAGTTTCCAGGACTGGGGCCACGAGCCAGGTCCATGCTGTCCCCGTTGCAATGCCTTGGCCACCAAGAGCAGTGCGCCTTCAAGGCTGGCGCCTCACTTAGTACCGGATAAGAAATGGAAATGGGAGTCAGAGAACAAAACAAATGAATCGGTTTGCCTGTAGTCCAGGAAGATGGGCTTCTGAAACTACTGGATTAAGAAATTAAGTTTCAAGGGGAAATGGTGGTAGCTGCTTATCTTGAAGTATTTGAATGAGAACGGAAAAATATGCATCTAATGATTATAAGAATTTACTACAGAATGAAAGCAAACAGATTTGATCTTTGAGAGCTTTTCCAATCTTAATTCTTTTGTTGTTGTTGTTGTGCTGTCCTTATTACCATACATATCTAATCCTACATGGTAAAAGGTGGGAAGTTTAATATCGATCTCCTCTTCATATCTGCGATGCTGTGAGTCTAGGCCCCTTCCTGTCTGCTTGTGTATTCTCATTATAAGGATTACAAATCTGACAATCTCGGCTTGATCTCCAAGGTGAGCATAAGCCCCTCCACTTCCAGTTTGATTTTTCTTATTTAATTTTGCTTAATTTGTCCACATATTTAGTTTTCTAGGGTACTTTTAATAAAAAGGAGAAAAAAGAGAAGTTTTTACTCATTTGAAATGGCAAAGGAGGAAAGAGTGGTGAAATAGAGAGATGAAGTCCACTTATTGTGTATGGATTGAGTGGCACCCACAGTTCTTTGAAACTCCAGATCCTACCACTTTTAGGTTCCAAAAGTAATGGTATTTAACGAATGGTTTGCAGTTTCTCTCCATCTCTTTACCTTCAAATAAACTATATATAGTACTAACTACCTTCCTGGATCACTTGACAGATGAAAGGGTAAAATTTAAAAAAAAAAAAAGAGGCTAAGGAGTGCCAGGAATGCTAAACTGTGGCTTAAATTCAAAGCTCCTGGAAAGTTAAGTGTGACATAAATGCAGTGTAACTAATTTCTAAAAGTTGAAATAAATGAATAAAGATTGTTACCATCCATAGTAAAATTTCCCAAAGGAAATCCTGTAGGGAAGAAGGTCAAAGGAGACCAAGCACAGGGCCGGGAAGATGACAAATGTATTTCACTCTAAAGTGAAAAGAAAATCTTACAACAGAGAGAATATTTTTTTGGTATGGGAAGTGATTGATTTCCCTACTTGAAAGCACTACTTCACTAGGTAGAATACTGCTCTCTCTTTTGAGTGACTATACAAAATTTTTTGATTTCATATAATTATATCTGACCTTTTACACATGGATAGGATGAGGCAAAATTTACATCCTTCTTTTATTATTAAAAAATAAAAGTCAAGACAATCATTTAAAAAGAATAAACATAAATTGAGCTTGTTATATTTTTCTTGGAGCGTTGATCTTGGAATGTGAGTTTAAGTCAATGCTCTACACTTTGCTTAAACTCTTCCAGCCTCAGACTATACCTCATCTGTAAACAGAGATGATAATAAAACTCACAGGGTTGACTCACCTTATAAAAATTAAAGAATTTTTATATTCTTTAATATAAAGTGTGAGAAGGAGGCTACCGGGCATAAATATTGCTAAATATTTGGAGAACGCAATGTTGGGAAAGTTGGTTAGTCAGTGGCAGCATTACATATGGAAAATCAGTGGCCCTCTAAGTTGAGACCATTTTTCATACTGCAAGCCCTTAAAATTCTTACCTTGTGTCCTTAAAATTAATAACTTTTTTTGGATTCAAATCTAATGTGTATTCACTGTGGAAAACCTAAAGCTATAGATAACAAAAACAAAAAAAGATCCCATAATACCCCATAATACCAATACTAGAGTGATTGCTAATAACATTGTATGTGTATTCTTCAAGTCCCTTATATGTATATAGGACAAAATCTAGAGTTTTACTCTACATATTTCTTCATGACTTACCTTTAAACTATATATATCGTAAATATCTTTTAATGTTTTCAAGTCTATTTAAAAACTCTGTAGTATTCCATTGTATGGGTGTACCATAGTTTATTTAACCAATACCTTATTTTTGGACACCAACTTGTTTTCAGTTTTTTCACAACTGTAGACAAGACTGCAAATAAGTAGTCTTGTATCTAAATGTTTGTGCATTTCCATGATTATTTTTAGATTGAGGAATTCTAAACATGAACTCAAAATCTCTGAGTTTGAAGAAACCACCGAACCCATGGAAAGTGGTAGAGACATAAAGACTAACTCATGTGGCTCACTGATATAGAATGAGCTAAGACCCTCTTCATCTATTGTTCAGAACTTTGCAGTAGCTCCCTAGCAAGTTTTCATAACTCTAAATTTCTCAGTCTGCTATGTTTTCTTCCAGAATGATGAAGAATGAAAATATGGTAAGCAAACTCTAGGGAATTTTTTCCTCTGAAACCTCTTAGCAATTTTCCCAATATGTCTCCAATATATTCACTAGAAATGACCTATCCTAAAATGTGAAGTCTTTGAGGGCAAAGACTTTAATCCTCCTTCTGTATCCAGTCCAGAACACATGGATAGTAACACTTTTGTTATCTACATGTCTGAATGATTGTAAACACCTGGTGAAAGTAATATTGTGTGTAATTACTGTGCTCTGATTGTCCAGTCCTTCTGAAGGTAGGAAAACTGGGGGATCATGTTAGATAGAAGTTTGAAAATTTAGAATGGTGAAGCCATGCTTATCCACGTACAGTAAATGTTACAGTTGCTGTAACATTTAGTTGGAATCATTTAAGTATCAATGAAGTCTAGCATTAGCATCCTAAAGAGCTATGATGACTTTGTTAGCAAGAAGGAAAAAAGTAGTACTTTGACTTATAACCAAGCATGATTAATTTTTCGTCTTTTTTTTGGCATCTAGTATTGTTTTGACTGTCACTCACAGTAAAGAGGCTGTTTCCTTTTTAACAAAAGAACAAAATGAAGGCAGCTCTAATTTTAGTTCCCAACTTTAGTTTTTCCAAGTTTATATAGTTAGTTAAGAAAAAGATGATCCTGAATGAACATTAATATGTCTCAATGAAAAAAATTTTTTTTTGAAATGAGAAATCTTTCCTTGACTTTTAGCTGATGTATATATATATATATATACACACACACACACACCCACAAAGTTCCAAAGTAACACAATACAGTTAATAACTCTGTCTCTTTAAGCAATCAATGACCAAAAATCTCTTTGAGTACTGAACATTACAACTAAATTAAATATATGCATTTACTCTCAAGACCGGAAATGGCACACATGATTATAATGATCCACGGAATTCAGCTGAAATGTAAAATCATCAAAAATACACAACTTCTTAGCTCCTTCAGTTTTTTTCTTATATCTGGTAAGCAGCCCAATTTTTTAAAAACTTTATTCTGAAATTCTTAAGGAAATCTAACTGCTCTTTAGTTTAAGACTTGTTTTCCAGTTAAATATTTGTTTACCAATACATATGCAATTGACCTAGCATTAAATGTATTTTGTACATTTATTACATATTTTAATTTTTCTGTAATATATATGATTATAGAATATCAATTATGTACATAATAGCATATATATAATTGAAGCATAGTTGACATGCGATGTTATATTCATTTCAGGTGTACAACATAGTGATTTGACAGCCCTACACATTATGTTAGGCTCATAAGTGTAGCTACCATATTTTTTCAGTTTTAAATAGCAATGAAAGAGCAATTTTATACCTTAATAGCACAATACAAAATAAAGCTATAAAGCAACATAACTGATGCTAGTAATTCTGATGATTTGCAGTTAAACTGTAATAAGGCACTAATTTCACCTCGCTGCAGTTAGAGTGCATGTTGATAATATATCTCTGGAATTAATTGGTGTTGAAAAGAAAAACTTGACTACTTGGAGGACTCTGCTGAACAGCACCAGCATATATACAATTTTTCTTCTTAGAAAATAGACAGGTTGGTAAACTTCCTCTCGTTTCTGCGGATTATCAGGCATTGTCTGCATATTTATATTAGAGTAAATATGCCCTGGGAGTCCTTGTATGTATGGAACTATGTCGTCATGATTAGGGATAGAATGAAAGCTTGAGAAATATAGTTGATCAAGTATTTGTTCTATAAATTTGCAAAATTATTCAGTTGTAGACATTATTGAAGGTGTTCTGTAATTAGAATCTCAACCATGCAACAAAAAGAAGCCAGCATGATTTGAATCTTTGTGGAGCCAGTTACAAGCTCAACTTTGATAAGGGTAAACACTGCTTTCACTGCATCCAGATAGTTTGGAATGTTCTATTTTTCATTTATCTCAAAACATATTCTAATTTCCTTTGTAATATCTTCTTTGACCTATTGATTATTAAGCAGAATACAGTTAATTTCTACTTATTTGTGAATTTCTCAAATTTCCTTCTGTATTAATTTTTAATTTCATTCCATTTTATCAGAGAATATACTTTGCATGGCTTTAATCTTTTAAAGTTTATTTAGATTTTTTAATGGCATATCCTGAAGAACATTCCATGTATATTTGAGGAGAATTTATATTCTGCTGTTACTCTTAGGTCTTTAGGTCTGTTAGGTCTATGTTTTATAGTTTTGTTCAAGTCTTTTATTTCCTTTTTCATCTTCTGTCTGGTTTTCTACTAATTATTAAAAATGGATTATTGTGGTCTCCTAATATTATTGTTGAATTATCTATTTCTGCTTTTAATTCTCTCTGCTTTCATGCTCTATTGTTAGGAGTATATATGATGACAATTCTATGTCTTCTTGATGGATTGACACTTTTATCATTATAAAATGTCCTCTTTGTAGTAATATTTTGGGGAGAGTATGTGGGACTAAGATAAGTAAAAATACCACAAAGTTCACCATTTTTACTGAAATTGAGCTGTTTTTCTTGAATAAATTCTCTTTGAATTGTTGCAAGCCTTTGGTTAATTTCCAGAGTTGTGAAAAGTTGATTTTGATCATTTTTACTAGTATTCTCACTGCTTTTACGGAGGATTGGATTTTGGATGCTCTTACTTTGCTATTCTGGAAGTCCTCTCCTGCCTATTTTTTAAAATATCTTTAGTGGTGGAATATATTTGTCTTTTAGAGTGAATTTGTATTTTGGAAACGGTCAAAAGTTGCTTGGAGGGATATATGGTGAATTAGTTGATCAATCTGAATAGAACCAAACCTTACAAAATGGGAAAAGAAGAGCAAACTAAGCCCAAAACAAGCATAAAGAAGGATATAGTAAAGATTAAAGCAGAAATATTTGAGATAAAGACTAGAAAATCAATAGAGAAAGTCAATGAAACCAAAAGTTGGTTCTTTGACAAGATCAACAAAATTGACAAAACTTTAGCTAAACTGAGCAAGAAAAAAATAAAAGACTAAAATTGAAATCTCAAATAAGAGACGGGACATCACTACCCACTTTGTAGAAATAAAATGATTAGAAGGAAATACTACAAATAGCTGGATACCAACAAATTGGATAACACAGATTGACAAATTCCTAGAAAGACATAAACTACTGAAACTGATTCAATATGGAATAGATAATTTATAGACTCATCTAAGTAGACCTGTACTAAATAAAAAGATTGAATCAATAATTTAAAAAACTTCCTATAAAGAAAATCTCAGGACCAAAGTGACTTTAGTGGATTCTACCAAATGTTTAAAGAAGTGTTAACACCAATCATTCAAAAAACAGAAGAGGAGGAAACAAGTTAGAGCTCATATTATGAAGCCAATATTAACCTGAAACCAAAGCCAAAGACAATATAAAAAAATTACAGCTAATATTAATAAGAATATATATCAGTATGAATCTGTATCCTTATGAATCTAGATGCAAAAATTCTCAGCACAATATTAACAAACCAAATTCAGCATCATACAAAAAGATTACATAGCATGACCAAGTGAGGTTTTCCCCAGGAATGCAAGGTTAGTTTGATATGCAAAAAATCAAAGAATGTTATTTGCCATATTAAAAGAATAAAAGAAAAACCACATACAGACTCAGAAAAAAAGCACTTGACAAAAATCCAGCTTTCTTTTATGATAGAAGCATTGAACAAACTGGGTGTAGAAGACAGCTTCTTCAGACTGATGAAGGGCATGTTTATAAAACACCCACAGCTAACATCATGCTTCATAGTGAAAGACTCAAAGTTTTTCATCTAAGATCAGGCACACTTTCTTGTACAAGTAAGGCACACGTGCTCTTACCACTTCTTTTCAATATTGTGTTGGAGATTCTAACCAGGGCAACTAGACAAGATAATGAAATAAACAAAAATCTACATTGGAAAGGAAGAAATAAAATTATTTCTATTTGCAGATGGCATGATCTCATATATAGAAAACTCAAAGGAATCCACAAAAAATATGTTAAAGGTAATGCTTCAATTCCACAGTTTGCATGATATAAAATCAATAGAAAAAATCAACTGTATTTCTTCATATTAGCAATGAATAAAAAAATGAAATTAGGAAAACAATTCCATTTACAATGTCATAAAAAAGAATTACATATTTAGGAATAAATTTAGCAAAAAGTTCAAGGGTGGTACACTAAAAACTATAAAACATTGTTGAAAGAATTCAAGAAGACCCAAATAAATGGAAGGACATACCATATTTATGTATCAGAAGGCTTAATATTAAGATGGCAATACTTCTGAGAGTGATCTACAATGTCAATGCAATTCTTGTCAAAATCCCAGTTGGATTTTTTGCAGAAATTGACAAGCTGACCCTAAGATTCATACGCAGTGCAAGGAACCCAAGTAGCCAAAATAATCTTGAGAAGAACAAAGTTGGAGGACTCATGGTTTCTGATTTCAAAACTTATACAAAGCTACACTAACTAAAACAGTGGTATAAGAAAAGATATAGAGATCAGTGGAATAGATTTGAGAATCCAGAATAAATTTTAAAAAGATGCTCAATATCATTAGGCATTATGAAACCAAAACCACAAGGAGATACCACTTCCCTTTTCCTAGGATGACTGTAATAAAAAAGATGGACAATGACAAGTATTGGTGAGGATATGGAGAAATAGGAACCTTCATACATTGCTGGTGTAGCTGTTTTGGAAAAGCAGTTTTGTGGTTCCTCAAAAAGTTAGACCTTCAGTTACCGTATGACCAAGCAATTCCACTCCTAGGTGTATATCCAAGAGAAATGAAAACATACGTCTACACAAAAAATTGTACATGAATATTTATAGCACCATTATTCATAATAACCCCAAATGGAAACAATCCAAATGTTCATCACTGGTGAATGAATATACAAAATGTGGTAAAGCCCATACAACGTAATATTATTCAGCTACAAAAAGAAATAAAGTACTGATACATGCAACCACATGAATGAACCTTAAACGCACTAAGTAAAAGAAACCAGATACAAAAAGTCACATATTTCATTATGTTGAATTAATATAAAATACCCAGAGTAGGCAATTCCTTAGAAATAGACAGATTGGTAGTTGCCAGAGGTTGAAGCGTAGAGAACTGGGGAGTGAATGTTAATGGATATGGGGTAGTGAAAGTGTTCTAGAGTTGCCAAGACCTCATAATCAGTTATTGTTATAATTTTATCTTGACATCATTTTAATAATACAATGCCTATTTATTAAAAGTTTAATAAAAATTTTGTTGATTGTTAGATAGAAGGAAGAAAGAGAAAGAAAGAAAATAAAGAAAGAAATGGAAAGAAGGAAGGAAGGAAGAGGAAAAGAAGGGGCCAGAAGTACTGAAAACATTTCCCAGAGAGACTATTTTTAAATGATAAGAGCTATAAGGCTTCACTGGAATATATTCATAGACCCAGGGACAGTGGCAGCTCTGATGATCTGTGGGACATCTACGGAAAATTTTGCAGTCAACATATATATGTGTTTGCATAACACAATAGCAATTTTAGAGAAAAATATCTTATAAGAATATAATGTATGTCAGTAACAGTAAATTCTCACCATGGGCTTTGTGAATGAAAATATAGCGCTATTTTATCACACAGCTCATGGCTTCATATCTGTATTGCTCTGTCTGGCTGGCAATAGGCAGCAACTTTCTTAGTAAATGCAACCATGTTGATAAATTAAAAAAAATTTTTTTCTGTCTTTATTTTGAGAGAGAGAGAGAGAGAGAGAGAGAGAGAGAGAGAGAGAGAGAGAGTAAGTGAGGGAGGAGCAGAGAGAGAGACACACAGAATCTGAAGCAGGCTCCAGATTCTGAGCTGTCAGCACAGAGCCCAACACAGGGCTCAAACCCACGGACTGTTAGATTATGACCTGAGCTGAAGTCGGATGCTCAATCAACTGAGCCACCCAGGCGCTCCGATAAATTTTCTTATATCACTGAGTTGTTGCTATGACTTGCATTGCCTTTAATGTATGTTTTTTGGTCTCTTTAAGTTTTGATATTAAATTGAATTAAACTACCTTCACACACACACACACGCACGAAATTTATAAGAGTATCCTCTCTTCTCTCAGAGTTCATTTGGAACCTCCTCTTGTTATGCTTGCAGTCAGAGTAAATTTCCTCATTTCTGCCCCCTCTGGGCAAGCAGTCAGAGGGGATGCAGGAAAAGAGAAGGAAAAAAAAGAGAAAGTGTTGATTTTTCACTGACTCTATCTTCCTCCTAACCAGCATCTGGAAGGAATTCTGACAGTTTCTGCATTTAACTCCTACAGAAATAACCAGCTTGCCATAGGATGAGAAATGCCCATGCTCCCAAGGTGGTTATGTGGCTAGTAATGTTGTAATAATGTAATGTAATGTAATGTAATGTAATGTAATGTAATGTAATGTAATGTTGCCCTGTAACATTATAAGTACTACTACTAATGATGATGATGATAGCGCCTAATATTAATTAAGCTAAGCTTGCAAGAGGTAGTTTACTTATTTTATCTCATTTAATTTCTACACTAATTTTTGAGAAAGATGTTATGATATTTTCTCATTTTATATATGAGTAAACAAAAAATGTTAAGTAATTCATCAAAAGTCATACAGTAAGGTATATGGGTATATGAGTACAGGTAGTATGATTCCCAATACTTCATTCTTTTAAAATTTTTTAAAAATGTTTACTTGCTTTTGAGAGAGAGAGAGAGAGAGCATGAGTTGGGGAAAGGTAGAGAGAGAGGGAGACACAGAATCTGAACCAGGCTCCAGGCTGTGAGGTGTCAAGACTTCATTCTTAACCACAAAGCTGTGATGAATTTAGTGCAACAACATTTATTTGAGCACCTACTATTTTCTAGAAGTCATGTTAAGCTCCAGGGAGGTGGTTGCTGCCAAGCTTAATAGAACATGACTTCTGGTCTTAAAGACTTGACAGACTATGAAGAAAGAAACCTATAAAGCTAGTTTGAATATTATGTAGAATGTCATGGAACAATTATGACTAAGAATTTAAAGGAGTAGAGGCTATTTACTGATTTTTAAGAGCACATTGTTCTATTTTCTTTAATTCTTTTTTTTTCAGTTTATTTATTTATTTTGAGAGAGAGAGAGAGGGAGAGAGAGCACATGAGTGGTATAGAGATAGAGAAAGAGGGAGGGAGCATTCCAAGCAGGGTCCGTGCTGACACAATGCAGAGCTCCACGCAGGGCTCAAACTCATAAACTGTGAGATCATGACCTGAGCCAAAATCAAGAGTCAGAGGCTTAAGTGACTGAGCCACCCAGGCTCCCCAAGAGCACAAGGTTATATACAAAATCCTTGAACTTCCTTTTGGTCGTTAGAGATAACATTTATAAAATTAAATTTTCAAGAAGGAAATTTTCACATTTATGGAAAAAACTAGTTATTTTAAAAAGTAATTAACTTTAATGTCTATATGAAAGCTTCTAGGAGTCCCTCTCTCACTGAGTATAAAAGGGAGATATCTTGGGGCGCCTGGGTGGCTCAGTTGGTTAAGCATCCAGCTTTGGCTCAGGTCATGATCTCATGGTTTGTGGGTTTGAGCTCCACATCAGGCTCTGTGCTGACAGCTCAGAGCCTGGAGCCTGCTTCAGATTCTGTGTCTCCCACTCTCTCTGACCCTCCCCTACTTGTGCTATCTCTCTCTGTCTCTCAAAAATAAACAAATAAAATAAAATAAATTTTTAAAAAAGGAGGGAGATATCTTAGGGGTGGCCTGGGTGACTCAGTCAGTTGAGCATCTTACTTCAGATCAGGTCATCATCTCACAGTTCGTGAGTTCAAGCCTCACTTTGGACTCCTGCTGTCAGCACAGAATCTGCTTTGAATTCTCTGTCCCCATCTCTTCCTGCCCCTCCCTGCTCACACTCTCTTTCTCAAAAATAAATAAACATAAAAAAAAGAGGGAGATATCTTAAGTCATCAACCAGAGCACATCAAGTTCTACCTTTACCTAAAATGAACTCAGTCCAAATTGTGAACTCAGTCCAATTTATTTAAATACACATTCCTGTGTTTGTTCAGTGTTCATTTAAAAGTATACCACCCAAGGGGCGCCTGGCTGATTCAGTCGGTAGAGCATGTGACTCTTAATCTCAGGGTCATGAGTTCAAGCCCTATGTTGGGTGTGGAGCCTACTTAAAATAAATAAAATAAAATAGCAATATTTAAAAAAAGGTGTACCAGTTATGGGGTTTCGTCAGTTAGAGTGCTTTAGGAATAAACCAGGATGATGGTTGCTTTCTAAAGTCATTGACCTTTCACCTTGGAATTTCAGAGTAGGGAGTTGCTTCCTTTGGCCAGTGAAGAGTCAATGACATTGCTGGGTTACTTGTGGCCACGGGTTGTATCTAAAGTACCATCGCTTCTTAGATGGAAGGAAGGCCTCAATTACCTGGAAGAGTGTTAGCGATAAATGGAGAGACTGGCACTTGATTTGATTACCATGCCCACCTCTTGCCAATGTAAATACACAATCATGTTATCAGTGATGCCTAGAACGAGGATAGATGTTTAAGTATAAGTTATTAAACATAGCTGCCAATAGTTAAAATAAGCCTTTCTCCTCAAGTACTGGGGATTTGTTGATCTGATGCCATTCATCCTAATTCACTTTTATATCTGGGTCTTCTTTTATCCACGGTCAGATGGAGTAATTTCAAGATAACCCTAAAAATCAAATAGCTTTTCACTCAAATGCAGATATCATGCATTCCAAAGTAAAGAATTCCTTCTTTGGCTACTGTGTTTTATTATCTTTATTATGGCCAGGGAGCAGATGGACTGGCAAAAAATAAATATTTCTGGAATGCAAAATGACATACACATTTCTAAGAGGGAACTGAAACTTGTCATGTAAAGGACACTTTCATACTTGCTGTAGGAAATACATCCCTTCGCTTTTCCATAAATAAAAATGTTCTAAGTTAGTTAGTATGTTTCACCCAAATCAAACAAAATGAAAAAAATGCCAGAAGCAATGTCCCACTAATTTTCTAGAAACAGCCAACATTTTGATATAAAATTAGCATCTATAACTTTCCCCTTTTTAATGGAGATAAAATGTATATACCATAAAATCCACTTTTTAAAGTGAACAATTCAATGGTTTTTAATATGGTCCAGAGTTGTATAAGCATCATACCAGCTAATTTGTAACATTTTCCTCAGCCCATAAAAAAAACTCCCTACCCACCGGAAGTTAATCTCCATTCCTCCCTCTCTTCAGTCCTTGGAAACTAGTAATCTACTTCTTCTGTCAATGAATTTGCCTATTTTGGACATTTCATATAAATGGAATCATACAACATATGACCTGTTTTGTCTGATGACTTTTACTGAGCATAATGTTTTCAAGGTTTATCCAAGGGTTATCCAGGTAGTATCTATCACCAATTTATTCCTTTTTATGGCCCAGTAAACTCTTTTGTGTGTATACACCTTATTTATTTATTCATTTATTTATTTATCAGTTGATAGACTTTTGGATTGTTTCCACTTTGGGCTATT
Source organism: Mungos mungo (assembly GCA_004023785.1). Classification (NCBI taxonomy): domain Eukaryota; kingdom Metazoa; phylum Chordata; class Mammalia; order Carnivora; family Herpestidae; genus Mungos; species Mungos mungo. Next base: position 128,470 of record PISW01004376.1, read on the forward strand.
ATAAATAATTCTGCTATAAACATTTGTGTACATTTTTTTAATGTTTATTTATTTTTGAGAGAGAGACAGAGTGTGAGCAGGGGAAGTGCAGAGAGAGTGACACCGAATCTGAAGTAGGCTTTAGGTTCTGAGCTGTGAGTGCAGAGCCTGACATGGGGCTCGAACTCATGAACCATGAGATCATGAGCAGAGCCGAAGTCAGACACTTAACTGACTGAGCCACCTAGGCAACCTTGTGTACACATTTTCGTGTGGACATGTATTTCATTTCTCCTGGTGTGCACCTAGCAGTAGAATTGCTTGGTCATATGGAAACTCTAGATTTAATTTTCTGAGAAACTGCCAAACCTTTCCATAGTGGCTGCACCATTTTACATTCCCATCAGCAATGTATGAGGGCTGCAATTTCTCCACAACTTTGCCGATACTCATTATTGTCTATAATTTTGATCAAAGCCATCTTAGTTGATGTGAAGTCATAGCTCATTACAGTTTTGATTGCACTCCCTCAGCTACTAATGATGTTGAATATTTTTCATGTGCTTATTGGCCATTTGGATATCTTCTCTGGAGAAATATCTATTCAGATCTTTTGCTCCTTTCTAAACTGAGTAATTTGTCTTTTTATTTTTGAGTTGTATACTTATATATGTGAATACTAGACCCTTGTTGGACATATTATTCACAATTTTTTTCTACATCTTTGTGAACTGCCTTTTTATAACGTTCTGATAGAATCTGTGATGGCTAATTTTATGCATCAATTTGCCATGGCCATGGGAGGCCAAATATTTGGTTAAACATTATTCTGGCTGTTTTGGGGTGAGACTAACATTTTAACCGGTAGACTAAAGTAAAGCAGATTGCCCTCTGTAATGTGAGTGGGCCTCATCAAATCAGTGGAAGGCCTGAATACAACAAATAACACTCTCTCCCAAATAACAGAGAATCATTCTTGTCTGACAGCTTTTGAACTGGGACATTGATTTTGTCCTTTAGACTCAAACTGAAATACTGGTTTCTTTTGAGTCTCAAGCCTGCCAACCTTTGACTGGAACTACCCCATTGGCCTTCCCGGGTCTCCAGCTTGCTGACTCATCCTGTAGATCTTGGAACTTGCCAGCTTCCATAATTGTATAAGCCGATTCTTTATAATAAATCTCTTTGTGTGTGTGTGTGTGTGTGTGTGTGTGTTTACACACATCTGTTCTATTTCTTTGGAGAACACTTACTACAGTCTCTCCTCCATTTTTTAAAGGTTTTATTTATTTGTTTAAATTTATATCCAATGTGGGGCTCAAACTCACCACCCCAAGTTTGAGCTGCATGTTCCTCTGACTGAGCCAGCCAGGTGCCCCACTACAGTCTCGTCTGAAGAACAAAGTTCTTATTTTGATGAAGTACAAGTTACATATTTTTCTCTTGGTTGTTGTGTTTTTGAGAGAAATCATTGCTTAATCCAAAGGCATAAAGATTTACATATGTGTTTTCTTCTATGAGTTTTATGATTTTACTTCTTACATTTAGGTCTTTGATTCATTTTACAATATGTATTGGAAAGCTTGTCTTATTAGAATAACAATGTAGATTTGATAATAATAAGTATATGATAATATATATGCACTGATAAATATCTAATGATAGATATTTACTTTTAATTATTTTTGCTATTGCAAACAAGGTTATAATGCATATTTCTGAACTCTATCTTTGTTTATTTGTGCGAATATGTCTGAAGGAACAATTTTGAGAGGTATAACCAATATAAACTTCTGCTATATATCAAGTACGGCAAAAGTAAATTTTCTTTGTTATTTAAGACATTACAAAAACAACCTCTTTATCTCTTTTATTTCCCCCTCTAGCAGCTTCTGAGCTTTTATAATAGGGCAGCATTATCAGAATATTGGAATTACAGTCACAATATAAAACACTTGGATTGATTCCACTATAGCTGCACTCTAAATTTATCTTTCAGGGGCACCTGGGTGGCTCAGTTGGTTAAGTGTCTGACTTCAGCTCAAGCCATGATCTCATGGTTTGTGGGTTCGAGCCCTGCATCGGGCTCTGGACTGACAGCTTAGAGCCTGGATCCTGCTTCAGGTTCTGTGTCTCCCTCTCTCTCTGCCACTCTCCCCTACACCCCACTCATACTCCGTCTCTGTCTCTCTGTCTCTCTCTCAAAAATAAACATTAAAAAATTATATTTATCTTCCATTTTCAGGTAGAATTATTAGTAGTTTTCCATTTTTTCCCTATTGTTTACCCTTGTAAGTAAAAAAAAAGTAAGTGCATCTCCACTGAAGTTCATGTATTTATTTATAAATCACATACATGTACAGGTGTATTTATCTGTAATGCAAATTATAAAACATTTACCAGATTTTAAATAGGGAAGAGCAAGATAAAATTAAATATAAATAATTTTTCTAATTTCTTTTTCTGCAATCCAGTGGGCCAGTCGACATACTCCTTGGTGTGGACACACGTACTTTGAAACCGCTGTCTTGATTACTGAGACTTACATATGTATGTGGTGGCTTCTTTTAGCCATTTTGGCTATGTATCCAAGACGGTAAGCATCTGACCTGGTCCAACAGAAAATCTACCCTATCAGCTATAATCACAACTCATGAAAGATTGTTTAAAGTAACACTTGAGCTGTCTATCACAGAAGCCATTCCAATCTGTCTTCTACAAATACAACTGGTAATCATTAAGTTTCACTATAAGAATTTGCCATCTAAAGGATGTCTATGGCTGTAAAGACAAAATTACAATGTTCTAAATTTAATATATTCAACAGCACTTCTCTGAGGCAGATGGCAGTGGAGAATATGTAAAAACAGGCTTTTGAACAACAGCTACAAGAACATTTTTTGTTTCTCTAGCAAACGATTCTCTTTCAGGTATTGTTTTACAATAAAATTCATTATTTCTTTTTACCAGAGACCTCAACATAGAAATCCTAATATTTATCTAGACAACTCAATCTCTGAAATAGTCAGTAATGACTTCTTTTTTTTTTTCTTTTTTTAGATCTCCAGGACATGTTTCCATGAATGCTATACTAATTAACAAGGAAGACATATATACATATGTAAACAGAGGTAAACCACCTTTCAGATAAAAGGAGGATGGAAGACTAGAATGACTTTAAATGCCAACTAATTCTGTCATCTGAGCGGGTTAAGTGTTCCTAAGCTGTACCAGTGACACTTCATTCTGAAAATAGTCATTTTTGATGGTAAGAGAAGACTTCAGAAATATACAAATGGGTCTAATTACTCAAAGACTCTAACAGGGATGAAAAGGGGCAGGGTCACTAGATTTAGCAAATAAAAACACAAGATGCCTAGATAGATTTGAAAAATAACTCTGGGGCATCTGGGTGGCTTAGTCAGGCAAGCGTCTGACTCTTGATCTGGCTTAGGTTGTGATCTCAAGGTTCATGGGTTTGGACTCTGCACTGACAGCATAGAGCCTGCTTGGCTCTCTCCCTCTCTCTCTCAAAATAATAAATAAACTTAAAAAAATAGCTCTATCTGCCAAAATTTTGTAATTTAATTAAAAAGCAGGACATAGGACATTTAGGGTGTCCTGACAAAGTCATTATAGGATGCAGGATAAAGTCATTAAATAGAAGACATGTCCTAATATACAGAATGCCTGGCAACCCTACCAAAGGGAAACATAACTGACTTAATTTTCTTTCTTTTTTTTAATGTTTTATTTATTTTTTTTATTTTTTGAGAGACAGAGAGATAGTGCAAGCAGGGGAGGGTCAGAGAGAGAGGGAGATACAGAATCTGAAGCAGGCTCCAGGTTCTGAGCTAGCTGTCAACACAGAGCCCGATGCGGGGCTCAAACCCACGAACTGTGAGATCATGACCTGAGCCGAAGATGGATGCTTAACTGACTGAGCCACCCAGGCACCCCAACTGACTTAATTTTCAATCCCTTCTATGTATCTGTGCCTTTCTTCTGTGCATGGCAGAGATTTGTAGATGTGGGAAGGGAAAAATTAAATACCCAGAGATTTTCAAGACTGATTAGAGATGAATTGTTTGTTCTATTTATCATAATATTTTTCATGGATTCCAAATAGAAAAAATAATTGTAAATAATTGTGGGTTTTATTATGTGCCAAACAACTGTAATATAAAACCTAATAACTAATAATTTTCTTGTATATTAATTTCTGATATGAATAGGGATCCATGCTAATAAATGAAAAGTAAATCTTTTTAAAAATCCCACTCAGTCACAGTACTTGAAAATTCAATGTCTGATTTCAGGATGAAATGAGTTTTAAAAAATCTGTTATTTTGTTTTGAAATATTCTATTATCTGTAGTATTGGGAGTTGTTTTTTGACTGCTGGACATTTAAAACAATAAAGTACTGTAAGCCTTAACACTGATAGTTATGCTTCTAAGAGAGATTTTAAAATATATATTTCATGTTCCACTGCTTTATTTACAAGCATAAACCCTTTTTGCATCTTACTGTGCTGGGCTGAATATGTGAAATATTTTGAAAGGTTGGATGTTACATCAATTCCTTGTATCTTGTGTGAAGGAAATTTACTCTAACAAAAAGTCTTCAACAATTTAAATATTTAGAGTTTGCCTATATTATAGATTGAATGAAATACTTACAAAACATAAGAAACGTAATTCTAATGGGGAAATAGAAGAATACATAAATCTGTAGATGGAAACATTTATAGCAGGTTGCATGTTAGAAATATCGTATAAAACAATGTGAAGGTAAGTCTTTAGAACTTTTTTTTTTACTTTCACTTGTTTGAATTATCAATGAACACATTTTCCACCACTAACGCTACGTGTCAGATAAGAACATTCAGGGAACCCTAAACGAGATTAGAACGAGGTGCTTAAGACAATCTGTTCAGACGGATAGAGTTCATTAACCAAATACTACTGACCCGGCCCTGGAGTTCAGGCCCACACCTAACAAATTCCAAGAGTTCTTCAGACCTCAGCAAGTCAAAATATACTACGGAAATCGTTTTTGACAAGAACTCTTGGGCTAAGCTTTAAGTAATCAGTATCTGGTTGGGACAGGAACCACCCAGTATCCTGTGGAGGAAAACAGCTGACGCGAGGGCCAGTTCAGCTTTCCCTCTCAGGATCCCGCTTTCTGATGTACTGCCAGTTCGGTCCCGCGCTGCCCTCGGCACAACGCGTCGCATTGCGGGAACCCAGAGTTCACAGATGTAAACGTTGCGAAGCTCCGCACCCCTACCTTTTCCTGCAGATGATTCCCACAGTGAAATTGTGCTTTATCACAGAAATCCCTGTTTCCTACAAATCCTAAGAGAACTTCTAAAACTCCTTGAGTAAATTGTGTTGTTTTGTTAGAAGGAGCAAGAGAGCAACACATTTTTTTTTTTTTAATAAAATGAAAATTGCAAAGGCGTAAGCATCCAAATTCAACTGCTCCCACGTCCATGTCTATTAAATCATTACCATTTCTAACAAAGAAGTAAAAGCCCTTTGTGACTGATTTTAAATGAGCATCTTCCGAAGGGTCAAGGCCGCAGTAGCTGGGAAACTCTGTTGAGGGCGTTTGCTGTCTGAACAAATAACGGTGTCCCGGCTGGGACTGGCTTTTATTGATGATAAGGGATCCCGGGGAAAGGAGGCTTCTGCAATTCTCCCTATCCGCTTTAGGATGGTTACGTGGCCCTTCCCGGTCTACTTGATTTGGCTTTAAACCTTAAAATGGCAACAAATATCTCCAGCAGGATTTTTGGGGACAGAGAAATAAACCGCTTAGATGTCTTAGGAACAAAAGCCAAAGCCCAACCTGCTGTTGACCCTGAAGTTTTCCATCTGTTAGTGGCGCAAAAGTGCCATCTAGGGGTGGAGGGCCGCGGCACCAACTCTTCTCCAAATGGGGTGGGTTTATTCTCCAAATAAAAACAATTTTATTTCAGAATGCTTCTGTTTTTCTACTGACAAAATTGAACACAGTCAGGTTATGAATATCTGTATTCCTAAGAATATATCCATATACAAGGCTAAAGCAGAAGAGTTACAAGGTGCCTTGGGCACCAGTGTTGGCAGGAAATAGAAGCGAGAGGTTTACTAGCACGCAGACCTGGGCTTAACTCTTCAGCCTACAGGCACTGTGGCATTTCCTTAAATGCCCATGTTTTGGTTCCCTCAAAATTAAAGTTGAGATTTAAAAATATTTCTCCCTGAAGTGGCTGTGAGGAGAAAATAATATTATGTAGTTGTAATGCATTTTGTACAGTATTTGACACATAGTAGTTGATCAAATGTTAATTATTCACAGAGACATATCAAGGCTTTCCTAGTTTTTTCCTCTCCATAAGGAGAAATAGTTTTTCTGGGACATTTTAAACATTTTATACTAACTAGACCTTGGGATATTATCTTATATTTAAATATGCCCAATAAATGATCTTACTTCCTCCATCCCCTTACCTTTGCCCTAACAACTTTTTCTGGCTGGGTTCAGATTAAAGCTCAGATTTGATTCTTCACTGGATAGAGTTTGCTTATCCAGAAAGACTCTTCATAGCAGTGATGCTTTCTATTCTAGGCATGCCAAGGGAGGTCTAGTTATTTAAAAAGCATGTGTTATATGAACAAGATCATCCAGAAAAACACACTTGCCATATGCTCCTGAGAGAAATGCATTGTAGACATTTACCCATCATGAGAAGTGAGATGATTCGTTTTCAGAAATACTAAATAAAAGCTGTGGTGTCTAGTTAACAATAAGTTTGCAACTTATTGGGAATATGTACAAACTCCTCCCCCTGACAGTGGAGTCCCAAACCCTTAGACACTTCACTTCCTGGTTCTTCTTCCCTTTTCCTTTCTGCAGACTTTGTAATGAGTATACACCGAAGAAGTGAACTCTCTAAGTCACCTTAAGGAATGTGCATTTGTTCTAATCAGACTACTTTTTGCCTTACGAGGGCATAGGTGACTTCTGGGTAAGGTTGTAACCTCTGTCATACTCATCCAATGAGGAACCAGGGGAGAGACTTGCACGCTGGGAGATAAATTGTCTGCTATAACTGCGGCACGTGTGCCTGTCCATCAGACACTTGTTCTTATAAGAATTGATTAAAGCCTCGCTTCACTGTGCTCTGAGCCTCTACATCTCTCCTTTGATTGAGTCAGTGGGCTTATTTCTCACACCCATTGTTATCTCTATTGCTTGAATGTCCTGCAAAAGCACTCATGATGCACGCTACTGCCAAACATCTAAAACTATCAGCTTAATAGGTTAGAAATGATGTTAAGGAACCAAGGGAACAATTCTGGTTACAGTTAGAGTCAACATTGCATGTGGTAAAACTGCTGTCCAAGAATAGACACTCATTTATCCTGGTTAGCATTTCATGAGGGGCACCCACTGCTCTTGTGAATAACAATCAGCAGCCACTTTCCTTGGATATATTCCTTTCCGCTGCTACAGGGCCTCAGGTGGAGAGAAGAGCAGGCACACAGAGGATTGCTCCTGTCCAAATAGATGGTCATGCAAATCAAAAGGGGAACTAAATTGAGGGGAACTTGGGGGATATTAAATGCCTTTCAAATAAATGCATTTTAGGTTTGCTGCAAGATTCTGTTTGGGTTCACTACCAGATTTTTAAAAGGGCCTTGGCCAAGTCTCCCTGACTGCTTAAAAATATTTATTTAGTGTCTTGGGCTTTTCTTCTACTTGGCTATTGGTAAAACCAGGATTATGGCTCCGCAAAATATTAGGATTCAAAACATCGCAAACTCTTTCTAGAATTTAAGCTTTATTTCACAGGCCTAGCTTCTCAAGAGGATCAAAGTTTCCCCTGCTAAAACACCTAGGAAAGAAATCTTTGGGAGGGTGGCTGGATCATATTGGAATTGACGGGGGCAGCAAGAACAGCAAACTCTTAACGAGCATGCTTTGGTGAATCTACGCCCTGGGTGGACCCTAATTTTAAATGTATTCAAATTTTGGTGTGGAAAATAATTAAGAAAGAACAAATTAGCGGAGTTTGTTCTCAAAATAAAGGAGACATGGATGAATAAATGGTCAAACACTGCTACCCTTTGGGAAATTCATCCTGGTTATGGACACACCATGGACGTTTCCTCTCCACCCACTGCTTTCCTGCTTTCTTACCACCACAACCCAGGGTACTTTTAGGTCTTGTGCCTAGGACTTGCAAATGCCTTGGGTGAATAAGAATGCTTTTCCTGTGTAAGAACACAAGACATTTTAGGAACAGGAAAAGCCTATCCGGTCCAACATACCTGCCCTTTTTAGGTTTATCTTAATCTCACCTTCCTGTAGTGTTACCTTCCTTCGTCTTCCTATACAGAAAAAAAAGAAGAAAAAAAACCTCACCACACTTCTCATGATATCTACTATCACTAGACCTGATACAATCAGACATACATTTTAGTCCCACTGTCTTTAAAACTAACGACTTCTGGAAACAGTTTGCAAGGCCAGTAGAGTTTCTAATTCTTCTTTTTATAGGGTCATAAACCGTGACTTTGAAAGAGGAGGTTCCAAAGAAGCTCAGCTTCCAGGAATGGGAAGGTCATCTGGCTTGATTTTACACTTAGATTTCAATTATGAGTTATCTTATTTGTCATGTACGGGGTACCAACATTTGCTTTCAGAGTGCTCAGTGATAAGGGGTATGTTTATGTGGAATAAGACTTATGGGGAAGAAAATATGCAGGTGGCTAATGATTAATCACAAACAGCAGAGACCTGTTAAAAAGCTTAACATTCTCTGAGCCTTTCCTTGTCCCCTGTCACACATTTCATAGCTGCAATTTACAATAGGGTGAGTAAGCCACTAACTATCATGAAAAAGGTGAAGTATTTATTCAACAGATGTTTCATTACTTGAGAAAATTCACATTTTCAATGAAAAAGCTAAAAGACGGGGCTTTCCATGCAAAACCTTACAAGAGATCCCTGGCAGCATTTATATTTAGTGTCTACAAGTTTTCGGCACTGGAGTTTGACTTTTCAATTGTGCAGCTCAACAAATCACTAAGAAGACACCAAAACTGTCTGCCAGATGTCAACCACTGATTAATTTGTCTTAAGTTCAGCCAAAAGGGAAGAAAATGTAATGGGTGGAGCATGAGTAGCAAGCACAATCAACATCTGACCAACCAGGGCTTCCTGTCACCATGGGAACTAAATTGATTGGCACTGGTTTCCTGTGTACAAGTTAAAAACCAGTAGCAACTGCAGTAACAAGAATAAACTACAGATAAGAGACTTGGAAATTAAATCAAGTCATATCATCCAAACTTCAGCCTGGAGCCCTAGCAGAAAAGTCCTGAGATAACATTGGAGGACCTTTTTGTTTCCTTTAAAGTTATTTTATATCTATAACATATTTACTTATTTAAATTTTTTTTCAAGTTTATTTATTCTGAGAGAGAAAGAGAGAGAGAGAGAGAGAGAGAGAGAGAGAGAGAGAGAGAGAGAGAGAGAGGGAGAGACAGAGAATCCCAAGCAGGCTGTGCACAATCAGCACAGAGCCCAGTGTGGGGCTTTAACCCACAAACTGAGATTGTGACCTGAGCCAAAATCAAGACTCAGATGCTCAACTGACGTAGCCACCCCAGGCATCCCTAGCATATTTACTTCTAATTTTGCCACTTCTGGGAGTCATTAGAAAGGCCACTGAAAATTCAAACTTATGTTAGGGCTTATATGTTTCCCCGAAGACTCAATATTTCCTATCATTCACATGATAAAATTTTACTAATGCATTGAAGTGAATTTTTATTTCAGTTTTCACAGTATCTTGGATTACAGCTTTCCAAGGGCAGAGGGAATTTTTTGTGTAAGGGCAGTCCCAAGTATATGCACAGATTAATTATTACAAATAAGAGTTGCAACCTAAACTTTTGAAATATAAAATTGCAGAAGACAAAATGGAACCAAAGCACCAACATTTGCCTTGTTTTGTTTGTGTTTAGGGTTTTTCTTAACCCCTTGGCTGCCATGGCCGTCAGCATTAAACAGCATTTCTACTGCCGTTGTAGGTGTTTGGCTCAACATGCCTCTATTTGCTTTCGGTGTGGATTCTGAACATTTATTTCTTATTGCTTTATTTAGTCATTCACAAATACTTACTAAGCATCTAAATATGTGGAGGCACATATAAACTGAAGATACTGACAAATTAAACAGCATGGTAGTTTGCCATTTATTTTTAAAGAATTCACAGAGACCCTAAAAAAGTTAAACAAACATGCATGGGATGGCGGTAACTTGTTGAGGAATGAGGAAATAGGGGAGACAAACGTGTGCAAATATACTATCTTTGAAAGACAGTCGCAAGTTGACAGTTAAGTTGAAAATTGTAAAAAAGCGACCATTTTAGTTGTAAGGGATGTTTTTTGTTTGTTTGTCTTTGGTTACTTCATATCCTCTTATTTCATTCCTCTGATTTCAGGATCACTCTCAAAATTCATTCATTCATTGTATAGGATTATATAAATTGTAAAACATTGCTCATAGTGTATTTTAGATTCATGACACTTCTGCTCTTACCACCGATGTAGTAGGTACGAGTGGGTTAGGGAGCCAGGTTCTGCCCCTTAAGACTGTGTGATCCGGGTAGGCTGTTCAACCCAAATACCCATCAGTTTTCCCATCTGCAAGATGGGGACACAACTAGTACGCTTACTTCATTAGATTCTTGTGAGGATTAATGGAGATAATATACGCAAAACTCCTAGGACCCCGCTGGCATGTGGTAAGTGCTATGTGACTCTGAACTGGTGTTATTCTTATCATTACTGGTACCACTGCTGCGGGTGCCATCAAGGCACCTTTAGTAGTACCGCTTTCTCTGCAGTTGTGGCTAGTGGGTTGTGAATTCCCCTGTCATTGCCATTACCTGGGAGCTATGCTGCCCCTGCTCCTGTGAGCACTGTGGCTGGGGCTTGTTCTTGCAGCGATTGCTATCAGCGCTGTCCCTGTCCTCAGCAATTACTGTGGGCGTGGCGAGTGAGTGTGTGAGCGTGGGGGTGTGTAAGTCTTCACAAAATGTTACGCGGGTTGTCTCTGGGGGTCAGACTGACGGTGAAATCATTTCTGTGTTTTTGTTTTGGCTTCACTAGGCTTTCAAACTTTCTGCCATAAGAAGGTATTATTTGTATAGTTCCTTAAAAATTGACAAAAATTTGTGGGGCGCCTGGGTGGGTCAGTGGGTTAAGTGTCCGAGTCTTGATTTTTGGCTCAGGTCATGATCTCACGGTTTGTGGAATCGAGCCAACGTCAGCACTGACGGTGCAGAGCCTGTTTCGGATTCTCAGTCTGCCTCTCCCCTACTAGCACATGTGTGTGCATGCTCACTCTATCTCTCTCTCTCTCAAAATAAATGAATAAACATTTTAAAACAATGGACAAAAATTTATAAGGGCTGGAGAAACATTGAGGTCTTGGCCAATATTCCCTTAAGAGAAGGGAAGGCTGTCGAGGGCACCCCTTTTCAGTGGTCAGCAGACATCTTCTGTATCATCCTATTATTAAGTGATCCTGAAGCTCTCGGGCCAGGAGACATGATTTATGTACTATCTAACCATGCACTCAGATCACACAAGGCATTTAGTCACTGGCCTATTTCATTGTTATTTTTATCCCCTGTCAAACCTTTCCTCATTTATCTCTATGTTTAAGAAGAAATATTTTTGATAAGAAGAGAGATCTTTTGTATATTTTAGCCAAGCTATTCCCAGGAGAATGCCCTTGGGTTGGCCCATAGCTCAGTTTTGAACAATTACCCTGACATTATCCTGAAAACAATGCCCACAAGTTTTACTAAGAATAAATAAAGCACAATGGGGCAAAATTATCCTCCAAACTAGGAAAGGCAGTTATAATTTAGTCAGGAAATCTAAGGCTTTTCTTTTCACTCTACTGTGTTTTTTATGCTCTGTCACTAAAGAATTAAGAATGTGGGGAAAAAGTAAGATCCCCTAGTTACTGAGTTGGGGACTGAACATTGGGGAGAAAATGCCCCAACAGCCAACTTAGGTGAGTTTATATACACTGAAAACTGTCCTTGTCTAGCAAATGGTTTTAACAGAACAGGGAAAATGGAGAGGAAAGAATGGAAAAGCATTCAGATAAGGTGATTGTTTTTAAAATGACAAGCAACCCTTAATCTATTTACTATTCCCCCTACCAACTGTCCTGAAACTTTATTTTATTTTTATTAAATACGTTTATTTATTTGTGAGAAGGAGGGAGACAGAGTGTGAGTGGTGAGAGGGGGAGGAGCAGAGAGAGAGGGAGACACAGAATCTGAAGCAGGCTCCAGGTTCTGAGCTGTCAGCACAGAACCTTATGTGGAGCTCAAACTCACAAATGTGACATAATGACCTGAGCTGAAGTTGGGCACTTAACCGACTGAGCCCCCGCAGGTGTCCCTATCCTGAAACTTTACATGCCAACGGGTTAAGTATCTGATTTTATGAGACAGATGAGCCAAATGATGACTTTATTTCTAAGTTATTTGTCAAGTTCTAGGATGAGTGGGTCCATGCTTACTTAGATCTCTAGCATAGCTCCTATTAATGGCAAATGTAATAAGTTTGTCTCTCTTTGGTAAGAGAGAGCCTTTCTAGTGCCTGTCTAATCATAGTCAAATAATATTGCTTCTTATGCAGACTCCCACCACCGAAGGGTCATGATGATGTGATATTTTCAATCTAACTTTGTGGGAAATGGTCTAAGAGCCCGAAGCTGAAACTCAGTAAAGAATGATTCTTTCTCCTCCTCCCCCTCCGCTTCCTCTTTTTAAATCTGCTTAATATTTTTATCTGCTTAATTCATATATTAGTCAACTTAATTCAAGGAAATTTCAACAAGCATCCAATTTAATGCAACAAATATCTATCATGTACTTACTGTAAGTAAGACATTTTCAGGAAAAAAATCAGGTTTTGAGTTTGGATAGAAATGTATGTACAGTGGCAGACAACTTGGGGTCTGGAGCCAGACCACCGATATTCCTTCCATGGCTCCCATGGCCAGTTAGGTGACATTGACTGAGGGACATAACCTTTGGGGTTCATGGTTTCCTCTTTTGTAAAACAGGGATAATAACAGTAGGATTGTTTGGAGTATTTGAGTAGTTTGTGTAAGGCCTTTGGCACAGTGCCTATAATACGGTAAGTGCTCAATAAATGTGAACTGTTACCATCATCATGGGATAGTCTGCATTTAAAAAATAAGGTTCCAACCCCAGAGACACTGCCACATCCACTACAGAAACAAACATCCCCCAATGACCTTGGCCCCACGGCTCCACCTGCAGGTGGGCATTCAGGCAGATGTCCACGGAGGTCCCAGACAACATACCTACGGTTCTGTCACATCCCATACATTACTCCTTCGTGTCCTAAAGAAGACATTCTCTCGTAGAGCTTTTCATTTTAGTGCATCTTTAAAAAAATCTTGTGTTAAGTTGCCTCCATCTTTTTTCTTGGGTAAGGATTACCCAGGAGTGGCCCTTTTGTGTCTATGATGTTGCTGTTCACAGCCTTTCTTGACAGTCCTAGTATAATGTTGGGAACAGGGTTGCTGTTGCTAAAGCTCTTAGCCTTGCCTATCCTAGGTAGTTACGCTGTGCATTTTTTTTTTTTTATTGGTGTACCATGTTTGATTTGTCCCTGATATCTTTGGAGTTTTTCTCAGAAGTGGAGCAGTAATACATCATCAACTTATTAAAATACACTTTAAGCCTTTAAAAAATAAAAATAAAAAGTTTTCCCCTACTTATTTCCATTCCCCCATTCTATTCTTTTCAAGATTTTGGTATATACAGTGGAGAGGATGAAGAGGAAATGGAGGAGAGCGAGATGACCATTTGATGGAAAGAATATAAATGCTAAAATTCCTATCTAGAATTAAAGATATCACACATTAATTGCTGTGTATTTCATCAACTATGGCTATCAGGCTGTAGTGTAATTGAAGAAGAAATCTTAAAATTGTCTCATAAACTTTAAATGGCTCCAGACTGTGATGGAAGGATCCTAACTGGATGAAACTGAGTTCTGGTTCCTAGTCCTGATTTAAGAAATTTAGAACACGCAGACACTTATTGATTCAAAGGTCCTCCTGAACAGAGGTTTTTGCTAAACAATTACTACTTTCTCTGGCAATGTTAAAAAACTGTATTACCCTCTGGAAAAGACAACTGAAGACGATTATTATAACAGTGAACAAATACAAACTTTAGAATGCGTTATAAGGATAAAAACCAAAATAATTAACTCCTAAGCATAAATAATAAGTAAAGATCACAGTTAATTTGTAAAGAATTATACAAGAAAAATTTATAAAAGAATTTCTAAGAGAAGTTATCAGACACTTCTGTTCTGTGATCAGGTGTTCCAAATAGCCAATGAAAAATGTATCTGAGATCAAGCAACGATGTCTTTAGGAATTATTTTTGGATTTACATTTGTTATAAAAAGCCCAAGGAAACCCTAAAGATATCTCAGATACACTGAGGGCAATGACAGGTGGTCTAGCTATTTTACCTCACCAGTACAGAGGGCTCATACTAAAAGAGTCTCATGAGGGGCGCCTGGGTGGCTCAGTAGGTTAAGCGTCTGGCTTCGCTCAGGTCATGATCTCAGTTTGTGGGTTGAGCCCCGCGTTGGGCTCTGTGCTGACAGCTAGCTCAGAGACTGGAGCCTGCTTCAGATTCTGTGTCTCCTTCTTTCTCTGACCCTCCCCTGCTTGCGCTGTCTCTCTCTGTCTCTCAAAAATAAATAAAAATCATTAAAAAGAATAAAAGAGTCTCATGAAAAATGCTTCCCGGGGGGCCTAGCCCGTTGAGCGACCGTATTTTGATTACAGCTCATTGGACTCTTTGGTGAGCATGGAGACTACTTAGGATTCTCTCTCTCTTTTTCTCTCTCCCTCTGCTCTTCTCCTGTCTCATGCTCTCTCTCTCTCTTAAAAAAATAAAAATGCTTCCAAATCGGACAATGGATATGATCTTCACAAAACTGCTGAAGCATGAGAAAGACACATGTACCAGAACATCATGCAACCTGTGTGTCCCCTCAGGCCTCTGATTCTGAAACAGTTTATCCTGAGCAAGCCCACCAGAGGAAACAAGCGTGGTCTTAAAATTCTTCTCAAAATTAGGGGCTCTTGGTTAAGAAAAAAAAGAAAGCCTTTCTTGCAAGGCCAATAAGCAGAACAAGTTATGGAGAGCCAGGCTCATGGAGAGTGAGAAGGGCGGGCCTCACCAGCCCAGCCCCAACCCAAGGCCTTGCGGGGACACCGTTGGAAACCACCAATTTAGATTGAAATATGGAATAATCTACCGCTAGTGACCAGTCCAACTACAGTTGTATGACTGAATAACCCAGGGCTGACAGACAGTTCCCAGAGGATTCGGTTCTCTGTAAATAAGCTGGTTAATGGTCTCAGTTCCTTCATTAGTAAAACACTAAGGGGTTGTCTTCCAGTGCCCCATTAGGATCTTGTGATCCTAATAATTTTGGTGATATACCCATCTTCAGGAACCTTGTGTTAAGTAAGCACGTAAGAGCTGTTGGACTGGCTATTGGGGTCGAAAGTGAAATGGATTTTAGACAATCATTGGAGAAGTTTCCAGGTTTGCAATTGACAAGCTGTTTCAGTTTTGGGGCTCTGCTTCCGGTAAGGGATGTGACCACTCCTTTCACACCAGAGGCTCTACCGCTAGCTGCTCGGCCACAGGAACAACCTTGGGACTCAGGCCAGGACCCTAAGACTGTGGTTCTCAAATGCAAGTAACTAAATACAGAAATATAAAATATAGTATTCTAAGTGTATGGGAGCATACACAGGCAGTTAAATATATTTTTGATTATATGCATGCATTTAAATATATTCATAGATTTAAAATACATATGTATATACCAATATATATCTACCATCTCTATCTCTATCTCTATCTCTATCTCTATCTCTATATCTAGCTCCTCAACTCTTCCCCCAGACTATCAAGGCTAAATTTTTGAGTTGGATTCTAGAATATTTTCTACCTAGAAATTCAGTCTATATGGAAAAAAATTTCTATCCAGAAATGTTTCTATCTAGGAGAATATTTAGAAACATTACCAAGTTTCCCTGGGGACTATGATGTGACACTAGGTTTGGGAGCCATTGCTCTAAGTGTCCTCTCAACTCTCAACTGCTGCATGTTTGACTTTGGAAGAAGCCACTAGTTCTAACATATTACCACCATCTATTTCTAGACTATAAGCATGCCCATTAAGGTCACTGCCACCAAGGAGGAATGAGGGGAGGGATTAAGTATTTATGAAGGTCTGATGTGCCCCAGGCACCTCAATAGGCAATAAGAATACTAAAGGTGTTAAGATATCCACATTCCAAGGAGTCTATAATTTAGTTTACTGAATTACATAGTTTAGTATTTGGAAGAATAATGATGATTTAGAAAAGAAAAGTGTGGGGTCAAATAACCATGTTTAAGCCATGTTTTAAGAAATTATTATTATTATTTTAAAGTTTATTTTTATTTATTTTTATGGTTTTTATTTATTTTTGAGAGACAGAGACCGTGTGAGCAGGGAAGGGTCAGAGAGAGAGGGAGACACAGAATCTGAAGCAGGCTCTAGGCTCTGAGCTGTCAGCACAGAGCCCAACGTGGGGCTCGAACCCACAAACCGTGAGATGAACACCTGAGCCGAAGCCAGACGCTTAACTGACTGTGCCACCCAGGTGCCCCTAAAGTTTATTTATTGAGAGAGAGAGGAGAGCACGCACTAAGTGGGGAAGGGGCAGAGAAAGGGAGAGAGAATCCTAAGCAAGCTCAGCACTATAAGCACAGAACCCAAGGCGGGGCTCGATCTCAAGAACCTAGAGATAATGACCTGAGCTGAAGTCAGAAGTTGGTTGTTTAAATAGCCACAACATGGAAAGAGCCTAAATGCGCATCACCTGATGAGTGGATCAAGAAGATATGATGTATATATATATACAATGGAGTATTACATGGCAATGAGAAAGAATGAAATCTGGCCATTTTTAGCAAAGTGGATGGACCTCGAGGGTGTCATGCTAAGTGAAATAAGTCAGGCGGAGAAGGACAGACACCATATGTTTGCACTCATAGGTCTAACAGGAGAACAGGAGAAACCTAATGGAGGACCAGGGGGAGGGGAGGAGGGAAAGAGAGTTGGGGAGACAGAGGGACATAAAACTTGAGAGACTATTGAATGCTGAAAATGAACTGAGGGTTGAAGGGGGAGAGGGGAAAAGAGGTGGTGGTGATGGAGGAGGGCACTTGTGGGGAAGAGCACTGGGTGTTGTATGGAAACCAATTTGATAATAAACTATTAAAAAAAAGAAAAAAAAAAGAAGTTGGTTGTTTAACTGACTGAGCCACCCAGGCACCCCAGGCCGTGTTTCATTATTTTCCTTATTATTACTATTTTTAGGATCTTGACATTCTATCCTCTCACTCCTAGAGGGATAAAAGTACTGAATGACAATTAAACGTACTTTAGGGAGACTCCTATTGACACCATACTAAAGATTTCCTGAGACACCTCCCCCTCCCCCACCCCACCTAGAGTTTACTGGTATCACTGTAGAGGCTGCAAAACCAAGCTTAAGAATTTCTCACACACAGAGGGGCTTGGATTTTTGCTTTGAACGCATACTGTTGTTTCACTGCACCCCCTACAGGTCATATCTAATAGGATATATTTAAATTAGAAATTAGGAATCTTTGGGTCACCACTTCTTAAATAATATTTGCTGAACATGTCCCTCATTGCTCTCAAGAATTTCACATTTAATAAGGATTAATTATTCCAATAATATCTCTTTGTATTATTACTCCAATAATATCTCTGTGTATATGCTTCCAAAATACCAATCAACCAAGCTCTTAAACTCAATCTGCCCAAACAACAAAATATATGAGATCTTCCCTGCCCCCAAGCCTGGCATATGCATAATGCTTTATTGCTTACATTCTTTTTTTTGTGTGTGTTTATTTATTTTTGAGAGAGAGACAGAGTGCAAGTGGGAGGGGGGCAGAGAGAGAGGGAGACACAGAATCTGACACAGACTCCAGGCTCTGAGCTGTCAGCACAGAGCCTGATGCGGGGCTGGAACCTACGAGCTGTGAGAACATGACCTGAGCTGAAGCCGGATGCTTAGCCGACTGAGACACCCAGGTGACCCTCTTACATTCTTTGATTCTCACCCATTGAACTAGGAGCACATTCATTCTACTTTGAACTGCTTTAGCACCGAAACCCTCTGTCACACACTTTTTGGCCAGAATAGAAGCTGCTTCTATTGTTTTATTTCCTATTAATTTCTGTCTCCAATACATTTAACACTCCATGAACTATGAGGATGGAGTGGGCAATAAAACACTTTTAAAGTTGAAATAATACAATGTAAAGGCTGGTTTAGAAAGTGAAATACTCTCTTCCACAAAACAGTGATGGAAAATCAAGTCATCATTGCTATGGTCAAGATGATAAAGATCACTTGTATCAAGAAATCGTATGGAAGAATTTTCCCTCTGTAAGAGTTTCATAAGTATTTATTTATTTATTTATTTTAAAAATATTTTTTATTTATTTTTGAGAGACAGAGAGAGACAGCATGAGCAGGGGAGGGTCAGAGAGAAAGGGAGACACAGACTCCAAAGCAGGCTCCAGGCTCTGAGCTAGCTGTCATCACAGAGCCCAACATGGGGCTTGAACCCATGAACCATGAGATCATGACCTGAGCCAAAGCCAGAAGCCGGATGCTTAACCGACTGAGCCACCCAGGCGCCCCAGTTTCATAAGTATTTAAAAAGAAGAGTGAATTTTTAAAATGCAGTTTGAAAAGTAAAGACAAGAATAAGGATAGTCACCTCATAAAAGCTACAGGATGTTCAAAGATGAAGTCTTGTCTTGCCTGGAAAAATCTGCAATCTTGTTATTTGAGATCTCTGTTTAGATTTCTAACCCACTGTTTTATATATTTGAGATCATTCAACTGCAGGATGTCTCATGCCCACGTGTCTTGATGCATATCTCTGCTATAGTTCCAGGTTCAGGATAGAATTCTTTAATTTTACAAGATTTATACATTAAACTGAGCAGAGATCATAGACTTTAAGACTCATTGGTCACATAAAGTGTTTGGAGAAATGAAATACCCAAAAATGAAGTGGCAAGTGAGAAGTTTTCTATGTCCCAGAACTTTCTAGAACTAAATGGACATTTCAGAGCTGAAATAGTTGAGCAAAGCTAACTCTGGTGGATAAGGCTAACTTTGTACTATTCAGTCAAAAATTTAAGATTCCCTATTATATGTGTGGAACTAGGAAGTAAGGAAGCATAGATAAATGAGTTCTTAGGAGATTTGATTTGTACGTATGGTGAGAGAGAGGGAGGGAGGGAGAGAGAGAGAGAGAGAGAGAGAGAGAGAGAGAGAGAAGGAGGGAGGAAGGAGGTATTTGTGGAATCAGGGAAGGGGAGAAGTGATGTAGAGGTAGTTTATTCCCAGATGCCTGTGTTTATTCTCTGGATGGGATGGAGGAAGGGAAATTTAAGGAGCACAGGACAGATTTGGAACAACTGCCCTGGGCAGTGAGAAAGAGGCGACTGAAAAAGCAACAAATTATTGAGCAGTGTTGAGCAGCCACTGGAGACAGCGTAGCTAAGGGTCCACATTTGCGGTGTATTCTTTTAGGCTGCCGTAGGTCTTCGCCATTCTTTTTATGTATTCCCTGTAGTGGGCCCTTTAGCGCTTAATCATTTCTTCGATCATTACTGATTAAAGTGGAGTTAAAATCCAATTTGCTTCTCAGAATCCTTAGTCTACCCAAGGATTGCAATGGCAAATAAAACATAACAAGAATAAAACTAATCATTGAGGAAACCGTATTCAGAGCAGGGGAATAAAGGTTTTTATAAGCTCCCCTTACAGCTCCCTGGTGCAGTGTGATATCAAGGACATGACGGACAGCAGCCCAGACTCTCCGCTCGTGGTGGTTCGGGGGCCAGGCAAGCTGCCAGCACCAGAGACTAACGTCTGGAGGCCAAGGGGGAAAGCATGGGGATCATCTGTTTTGCTTTGTTTTTGAAGTAGTTCTTTCCATAAAATTATCCTAATTTGAAGGACTTGTTCCTTTTTTTATCATACTGAAACTTAACAAATATTGGTGGAATATGTAGTAGGTGTCCGGCATTGTGTTGTAGACACCACCAAGTGGGAAAATCAGAATCAAGAGAGAAAAGGAGGGGGATGAGGATTGGCAGGCAGACTGGGGGGACCTGGAAAAAGGAAGCATCACTGAGGCTCATATTCAAACCTCTGATGTAGAATAAAAATTAGCTCCTGACTAAGAGGATTTATATTTTATAATACATAATAGGCAAAAATAATTTCATTTGACCCATTGTCTTCAAAATTACTTGTGGATTGAATGAGAAATGAAAACGATCAGATGACAAGCATTGATAGCACATCATATTTCAGTGTTCACACCAATTTGTTATTTCTCAAATTACAGCTCTTTCATCGCTACACTGGGACCTTTTTCTAAACTACCTGTCAAAAAAGATTATGTTTCACCTGCCAAAGAGGACTTTACCGTCATGGATTTTTTTTTCCCCCAAAACAAGAACCAGCTTCCTTTCCCTAGTTTAGACTAGTTAAGAATGGCTTCAACTTGCAGTTCTCCACTAGAGGGCACTATTTGCCCATACTGCGATCAGATAGGCTTCATCTAGGCTGGCTTCAGAACGTGGCCAAGAACGGAGCCCTCCCACCACGTTTAAATTACATCCAGATAATCAAGAAGCATTACTGAATGCCAATGACATTTTAACGTTTGTAACATATGTGCAGGTAAAACAACAACAATAACAAATCCATCACTTGAAAAATAATTTTGCTAGAGTCACCTGCTGTGGGTGATCTGTGATTTTCTTACTGCTTTGCTATGGAAGTCATGTATTAATAGTTGGGAAAATCTGATGAGAGCACAGTGGAAACTCACTTTGTTTGAGTCCAGAACATGCTCATAGTGGAACCATGAGCTGTTACACATTTCAAAGAACTCCAGAGGCAAAATCTCCTGACACAGTACAAACATTCAGAGCTGGTCTTTCTCAAAATAGGAAGAAAACGTACTCTGGGAATCATCTGTGCCTGCCCTGATTAAAATGCTTTCACAAAAAAGGCCATTTCACCTAATTCTGTCAACCTGTACATCTAGATCTGGAACATGGTCCCCTAACAAAGACTTGAAATCTTATTTGAAAAAGCTCTGCATTTAATACTTTCGATAGCAAAAATTTAATTTGATCGATTACAGGTAAAGGAATCAATGAACCTGACAACATACTACAGCAACCTCTTCTTTAGGATCAAGACAGCGGGAGAACTTTATAGAAATGCTAACATTAGGTAGCCAGGGGGGAGTAAGCATAATTTTCTCTAAAAATAGGTCTAAGAGTTCTCAGAAAAGAAGTGGGCTTTTCCCCCCATCATGGGAGTAGAAATGTAGACCGCCAACTAAAGCTGGAAGCCAGCATCCAGGATCAGATTGCAAGTTAATGGGTGATGAAAGATGGGTTGGGATGGCATGCTGAGAAACTCTTTCTGCTTGAATCTCAGGACCTGGTGGTCTGATGGAGGACACACAGAGGAGGACCCAGTGGCACTTACTCCTGTTATTCCACAAGGGGAAGGTGGGGAGAGGAAAGAGGCTCTTACAGCCACTTTGGGGTCTACACTCCTAGGATTCATTCAGCCACAAAGGCTCAAACATTTCAGTCTGCTTGGAGACAAGTTAGGTGTGTGCTTGCCAACGAGGGGTGGCCAGTTTTCCCCCACTTTTAATTTCTTCAAAATCTATCTTGGCTTTTGTTCTTCTGTCCCTGGGTTGTATCCTCTGCCATTTCTTTCATTAACCACTATTATCTTTTGTCTCATGATGTGCCATTAATTTTTAGGCAGTGGGGTTTGTTTTGTTTTGTTTTTAATAAGGAACACTTTAAAGTTCCTTTTTTTCTGACCCTGCAGAACCCAATACACCTCCATAAAAATGCACCCGTGTCTATCCTGCAAATAAAGAGAACAGCTTGATGTTCACTGTAAACAAAGGGCTTCTGCATATTTCCAAGGCCTCCCCAACTCTGGATATCCCCATCAAAGTACTTTATAAGGATGTGATAATCAAAACTAAGGAAAGCTTAAGATTGTATCGACTGACTCAGCTAGACGAAGGTAGGACATAGTGATTATATGCAGTGGATGTTGGATTACCCTCGGGCTTCTAGAATGGGGACAACCAGATGGAGGGAAGCCTGAGAGACTGGCAGTGAGCGGGCACCCTCCACCTCGAGGGTTGTGAATCTACCTCACAAAACTGATCTCCACTTGTTTAGAATCTGAAAAACATTGAGAAAGCCAAGCATGAAATTTGCTCAGAGGAATTTGCTAAGACACTCCATAATACGCCTAAGTATATATATTGGTTTGTAACCTAATTTTTACTTATTTTCCATAGAATATAGAAATGTGCTCCCCCAACACTCCAAGATAGTACTTGTTAGGACAGCATCTGGAGGCAGATGGCTTGGGTTCAAATTCTATTTGTCACTCTCACAACCCCAGTACACCTACACGTTATCTGGCCAGTAACTTAGTCTCTGAGTAGTCAGCTCCTCACCATAAAGAGGGACAAATAAGTCCCTTGTTGAGGGTTCAATGAAATAATGTATGTAAAGTGTCAATAACTGATTGAATTGTTTTGATTGATGTTACCTGGAGTTTAATTAGGATTAACTTCTAAATGGTTGTTATGTATTATGTTATGATTCCCATATTGTCAGACTGAAAAAAAGAATGAGTCGTGGTTGACAGACAGTGTTGGGTGGTGCTGGGCCATCGATGCCATCAGAATGACTGCTGCTTATTTGAGGGAGGCTCTCTGTGTGTCACAGGCAAGATCAAGGAAGCCTGGAGTATGAACCTAGCTCTGCTGTAACTAGCGTCATCACCTTTGACCAGTGTAGTGATGTCGTTGGCGCCCCACCCAGATCACCTTTGCCAGGCTGCTGTCCCTCCCTCCCCCTCCCCCACTGCTGGGCGTATTGTCCGTGAACGGCACACAGCTGCCACTTCTCTGGAGAATCACCCTCGGCTGATGGGAGTGGCCTAGGCCAGAAGCGCCTACAAAGTTATGCCTCCACTTTTCCCAGGATGGCCTGAACTCAACAGTTGATTGACAAGGAGGTACAGATGCCCACCCATTGGCCCTGAGGTAGAACAACTGTTCACGAGGTGCCATCATGCTCCAGAGCTCCCTGTCTGAACAGGCCGAAATCCCTACTTTCCTTCAGGCTTTTCCTGAGAGCATCGCCTCAATAAATCATTGGACAAGATTCCTTGTCACAGGCTAAGCTCTTCTCACTTAACACCTAAAAGAGAAGATTCAAGGTCTTAGTTTCACTAGACAGAAAATGATAGGTCTATTTCATGAATACTGATTTTAATTTCCAGAGTATTTTTGTATTTGTAAACGTTATACCTTGACCTTCAGTTGTGTCTATTCTGTACTCTTTCCTTTCCTTATATTTCCCAAAGGGAGATTAGATATCTTTGAAGTCAAAGTTTTTGAGCACTGGAGTGTTTCTCCACTGGGGAGAGCAGGGGACAGAAGTCAGAACATTCCACCTTGCCTAGAGGAAATCACTGTAAATGAAACATTTAGTTTAGATGTAAAATCCTCAGCATTTTCTTGGCCAGGCCCATGTTTCCATTGCTTCTGCTGCTGCAGGCATCTTTTTAGCTTTGATGGAAATTTCCCAGGCTCAGCCTAAAAAACCTTGTTTTTAAAAACTTGTTTATGGGGCACCTGGGAGGCTCAGTCGGTTGAGCTCTGACTTCCGCTCAGGTCATGATCTCACGGTTTGTGGGCTCGAGCCCCACGTTGGGCTCTATGCTGACAGCTAACTCAGAGCCTGGAGCCTGTCTTCAGATTCTGTGTCTCCCTCTCTCTCTGACCCTACCCTGCTCATGCTGTCTCTCTCTCTCTCTCAAAAAAAATTTTTTTTAAAATAAAAAAAATAAAACTTGTTTAATTTTTTTAAATGTTTATTTATTTTTGAGAGAGAGAGACAGAGTTTGAGCAGGGGAGGGGCAAAGAGAGAGGTAGACACAGACTCCAAAGCAGGCTCCAGGCTCCGAGTTGTGAGCACAGAGCCCGATGCAGGGGTCGAACTCACAGACTATGAGATCATGACCCGAGTCGAAGTCAGGCACTTAGCTGGCTGAGCGACGCAGGCGCTCTTAAAAACCCTTTAAAGTTACTTAGCTAGGTGTTACATCATCATCTGCACATTTATGGACGCCCAAAAGAAACCGTATCATGGTCGAGTTAAAGAAAAGTTAGAGCACGTTCACTGTTATGGGTATTGGCCACCTCTGGGGGCCTGTGGAGGCCCCAGTCGTGGTAGAAAACCTCCGCTAATGCCACATTCCTATTGGCCCAATAGCCGATCACGAGGAAAACAGCTCAGGAGGAGCGAGGCGCCCTTTCAGGACTGTTCCTTAACTGTCCTTGTTTACTTTTATTTCTAATGGAAAGTCAAATTTAAGACCAGTGTGAATCTACCTATCTGCCAGTTAATTTCCTGTCCATAAAATTGGCTGTTAGTCATACAGTAGCATAAAGAAGAAATTTTGAGGAATCTGTATTTACCAATTCTGCATTTTCCCAAGTGAAGAAAATGTATCATTGTAGGGTCCGAATGTGATCTTTTGGTTACTGGACATTTAGAACTTGGTTTGTATACAGTGACAAGTGGGGAATTTGAGGAGGGCTGGGATGGGACAAGAGAAGAGGGAACAGGGGCCAGCTTTGGCCTGTGCTGTGTCAGCATGTGACCTTTGTTGTCCAGCTGAACTATCACATGTGCTATTCTCCTCCTCAGAGGGGAGCAAATGAGTTCCCGGTTTCATTTGCGGTGGGTGTGGGGCAGGCCTCTGAATGCACCTCTTCAATTCACGGACTCACCATGGGAAATGAACTCATCTGTTAGATGAGAACAGATTTAAGATGACTGATAGTTGTTAGATTACATTAAATGGCGAAATTTATACACGTAGATTTATCAATAGGATGAGAAACACTAAGTCAATTGATGGTTTAAAAAACATTTATGAAAACCGTAAAATAAAAAATAATTATGATGTCAAATGGCAGGCTCAACCTTGTCAATTCAGTTAAAAACAAAAGTTTCAACTTTCTTGAGTTCAAAAATGTAGCTGAGTTAGAACAGACTCATGGAATGGGATTACAGGGAAAAAAAACCAGAAAGAATACTAGATTTCCTTTTCCTTCTCAAAGGCCAAATGCAATTTTATATTGATTGTTAATTTTTTAAAAAAAATGTTTAATCACTTATTTTGAGAGAGAGAGAATACATGCAAGCATGTGAGCAGGGGAGGGGCAGAGAGAGGGTGAGAGAAAAATCCAAGTAGGCTCCTGGCTGTCAGCAGCGGGGCTTGATCCCACAAACCTTGAGACCCTACTTGAGCTGAAATCAAGAGCTGAATGCTCAACTGACTGAGCCACCCAGGTGCCTCGTGATTGTTAATTTTATTGTGTCCTTTGAAAAAAGGACCTATCCTGCCTATTTTGTACATTGCAGAAACTACATAACAAAGGACTCAATCAAGTTGTTGAATCACTTATTTAGTGAATGTCAGAAGCAACATTAGCATAGAGACTTAGCCCTGTAGTTTATCATTTGGCTGTTTGTTCTTGTGGAAGATTTTTTGGAAATATATGAGACCTCCAGATGCAAAGGCACATTAATTAATAAAGTCCATGATATTTTTCTAGTGTTTACAGTGTGCCAGGGTCACAAGAGCCATGGGAGACACAAAAGCATCTTGAGCCTTTCTGAATAATTATTCTTTAATGAAAATCACTGCTAGAGGAGCAGTGCATGTGAGAATTCAGGGTTGTAAAGAATCCCTGTGGGTGTGGATAAGTGGCCCAGCCAATGGTCGGAGGTAAGGTTGGGCTGGGATTTGGAGACTAGAGATAGACAGAAGAAGAGAGAAGAGGGACCAGGTGAACAAAGATGCAAATGTAGACAGGAACACAGCACAATGGAGAACAGACTAGATTGAACGGAAGGTGTATTTTGGAAGTAGCGTCAAACAGATTTGGAAAGAAGGATCAGGGTCCAATAGTCAGGACCTCTGAGGCCCAGCAAGCTGGTCTGCGCCTTAGCTTATAGGCACAGGGGAACTTTGGAGGATTTTTACACAGCAGTACTGTTACAATGCAAGTACTGTTACAGCAAAATAAATCTGAAGAGTACGCTATGAATTAAAGAAGGAGAGAAGAGGATTAGATCAGGCAGAGGAGATGAAATAAAGTGAAATATATAACATATGCTAGTCCTGGTATCATTCTTCTGATCACAAGACACAGTAATTCAAATAAGAACTAATGAGATCTGGGCCCAGGGTGATGGTTACAAAAAGAGAAATCAATAATGAGAAAATGCGAGGAGCAAGAATCAATATGATATGGAGACTAGGTGGAAGCTAATCCTTTATCTTCACAATTTTCAGGAAATAGTCTTTGGGTTCAGGTAAAGCATACACATTTAGTCTCTATGTTTTCTTTTACTTATTTATTATTTTTAAAATTATACTTTATTATTAATAATGTCACAGGAATAGATTCTCTCCATTAGAGGTGAGAGATTTATATGGCCTGACCCAAGACATTTTGGGGACAAGTGACTCAGAGTTCAGCCTCTGTGGTCTCATGGTGATTTTAATGAAGCCAGACTTCCATGCAATAAAGAAAGGATTATTGTTTCACTTCAGGATCAGGAGATAGAGGAATATAAAACACAAGTCTGTTTTTAAAGACACCATTAGAACACATAAGCATAAATTGAGTTTTAAAGCTTTTAAAACTCTCAGAAATGTTTTTTGATTGCATGGAACACTGTACATCTGTCATATCTTACCACCCTTGAAACATCACTATACCATCTTCACCGGGAATTATGGCAGAATAAATGGGGTGAGAATAGAGGAAGAAGGGGTGATGGGAAAAGCAACATGCTTTCCTACAACTACTGGAAGCTCGCCTGTGAGTTATTCATTATAACACTGATCATTCATTCATTCACGCAAGCATTTATTTCCAGGAGCTTTTGCTTTTCAGGAATTATGTTCTACATGTAAGAGACAAAGAGACCATTAAACCATGTATGTGTCCTTAAGAAGCCTAGTCTATAGGCAAGATACCTTGGTTTTATCTATACTTGAGAAGTGCTGTAAAGACTGTGTGCAAACAGGTTATGGAGCTAAAGTAGAGGGGGGCCAGAACAGGAAGCTTGAATGAGTAGTGTTGGTAAGTTGGGCTAGAGGAAAAAGAAGGGAGTACAGGCAGCTTGGAATGGCTTCCAGAAGGAAATGACACTTGAATTTCCCTCCAGGTGTCCTTCCTACTCCCCACTCCCTCTCTTCACCTTGGACCCACCTCCCTAAGTAATCCAACCACAACCACCTCTTCTCTTGCTACCTTTCACACAGATAGCTCTTAAAGCAGTGCCTCAAGGTCAAATCAGCCTCTCTGATGGAAGTTGAAAGCTAAGGGGAGAAAGGAATCTATGTGGGAACCTAATGGTGGCCACCCAGAAGGACAATGTCTTGGAGGCCAAAGGAAGAGAAAGTTTTAGAAATGAAGTAGACCTTGGTGCTAGATGAGAAAAGAAATGAAGTATTTGGTGGTTAGGCCATTGATAAATTTGGCAAGTGTGCAAGTAGCAAGGATTAAAGTTTGAAAAAGATTAATGAGGCCAATAAATACACTCCACTCTATTAATAAGACCCTCCTCTGAGAAAGGAAGGAGAGACAAGAACCAGAGAAGGAATTGGGTTAAAGCAATTTCTGTGGTACAAGAGCATCTATGCTGAAGGGGCAGCATTAGCAAAGAGGCACAGTTAAAAACAGAGAAGGAAAATTGATGGACTGATCTATCAGGGGTGGGAGCGACTGACTGAGCCTTTGTGGACAGAAGAGCTTTCTCCTCCTCTGAGGCGGGAAGGAATTGGGTGGAGATGGGTGGGGATGAGGGGAAGTTTGTCGACCAGGTGGCAGGGAATCCATCTGACACTGATTACACAAATGCTCTGCTAGAGTCCCCATGTGGACCATAAAGGTGAGTAAGACACCATCCCTGTACCCTCCCTTCTCAAACATTCGCTTCACTTAATAAAGGCATAGTTAACCTTATGCTGCTTGACATTCAAACTTGCCCAGCCAGTGGCTGACAAAAGGCAAGATTCTGGCAATAGATACTTCCTAGAGGATTTCACCACTGGCCTTGCTTAGAATTGGCAGTACATGATAATAAAAGTTAGTCTGACTTTCAGGTAGTTTTATTATCACTTTAAATCATCTGTAGAAAATGACCACCTTACTGCTTTCACGGAGCAGATCTCTTCTGCCATCCTGGTACATCTCCAATACTCAGATACCTGCTTTGAGGTTTCACTTTGAAGCAAATCAACGGATAAAATGAATTTGAGTGACAAAAGCAAAAGCGCCTGAAGGAAGCAAAGAAGTCAAGTTTCCCTTCATATTACAGGTAAAGAAAGTAAGGCCCAGATAGGTACATGGCATACATGAAGCCCCTCAAGCCAGCAATGGGCAGAGCTGGGTCTGGAATCCAGATCTGAGTCCTGGTTAGTCTCAGGGAGAAAGTTCCATCTTGTCTACAGCGTAGACAGCAGGGCTGTGGCGCCCGACTAAGAAAATGGTACCAGGAGGCCCACACGGATACATCAGGAAACCAACAAGTATTTGGGGGTCTGAGGAAGGAAGGAAGACTTGATTGCTCTGTGATTTTCTTCTGTTAAGGAGTCAAAGTGTTCTCCCTTTATAGGACTTTAGAGATCCCTGCAACAAATCCCTTTCTTCCTACTTCATTCATTTTTTTGACAATATTTCAAAAAAGTTGAATGACCCCTTTGATCTTCTGAAGTTTTTATATTTTCTGAAGGGATGTGGCATGTGTGTTTGTGTGTGTGTGTGTGTGTGTGTGTTAAGGGAAATATATATAGAGATGTGATCTGAAAACCTAAGGCAACAAAAAGGACAGTGATAGAAAATGAAGAATAAGATACAAGAAAATGAAGATAGAAAATAAGAGGAGGAGAATGAATCAAGGGAGTTGTACCTTTAGAGCCTCTCAGGTCCCCTACTATCCTCACATGCAGTGTTGGATACAATATCAAACATTTTTTGGTTGTTGTTGAGAGAGAGAAAAAGAAATATAAAAGGAGTGAATGGGGGAATGGGGCAGAGGAAGAGAGAGAAAGAGAGAGAGAATCTTAAGTAAGCTCCACTCTCACCACAGGGTCCAACGGGGGACTCGATCCCACAACCCTGGGATCATGACGTGAGCTGAAATCGTGAATCGTATGCTTAGCTGATTGAGCCACCCAAATGCCCCACTCATACTTTACATATAAACAGGAAGCTTCTTATTTTAAGAAATATCATAGGAAAGCTTTACTTAATGTTTTTGGGGAAGTAAAGAGTTAACTCCTTTATGGAGCTTGCATATCCTGATTTTCATATGTTGGCTTTGCTTTAAGTGAGAATGTGTCAGTGTAAGTACATCATAGATGCACGTAAGGCAACAAAAACAGTATTATGGATTTTGAGATTTACTGTTTTCTCAGAAGAAGCAGATGGAAAACGTTATAAAAATGATTTGTGGGGTGCTTGGGTGTCCAACTCTTGATTTTGGCCCAGGTTATGATCTCAGTTTGTGAGTTCAAGCTGCCCTTCAAGGCTCTGTGCAGACAGTATGAAGCCTACCTGAGATTCTCTTTCTCTCTCTCTCTCTCTGTCTCTCTTTGTGTGTGTGTGTGTGTGTGTGTCTCTCTCTCCCTTTCTCTCTGCCCCTCCCCTCCTCATACTCTCTCAAAATAAGTAAATAAATAAAACTTAAAAAAAAAAGATTTGTGATAATGATCCCACTTTATTTCCAACAATGTGGACTTAAAGTGATAGGAAATACCTTGTTTATTCCTAGTCCTTCTACCTACTAGAGTTTTGTTGACAATTAAAGGATATAGAGTTATGTTACATCAGCAGCTCTCAAAATGTACTCAGTAAATGATTATAGAAGCTGTCCTGTAGTTGAAGATAACGGCAGCTTGGGTTTCCATTAGCTAAATGGAATCTGATGTACCTAAAATATTTTTGTAACATAGTTAGATTCTTTGTAACATAGCAAGATGGCGGTGAGCAATTTTAAATCCAATATGCGGATCATCTCTGGTTCTATCATTTTTAATTGGTGAATAATCTTAAAAAAAAAAAAAAGGTAAACGTGTAGGGGGATATGGAAAAGCTCTTACCTCTCCTGAAGTCCTATGGGCTTCATTTTGAAAGGAGAAGGGCAGACAGCGTTGGTAGCTTTGATCTCAGGAGTGTATCGGCCTTGAGGGTCCACAACCACATTCAGCACCCTTGGAGCTTGCTCGGGCTGGACCATGCTGTTGACTGTCTTTGCCTCAGACTGTGATGGCTGTAATGCAATGGGTGATAGGTGGATCTCCTGATTTTTCTCTTTATCTTGTCGCAAGGAAAACTGAAACTTTTCTTTTAATCTGTAAAGAATCTATAGAAGGAGATATAACGTCTTGCTGTCATATTTTTTCACACTAAACAACAAAATATAATCTCTTCTAACCCAACCCAGAAGACCAACTAAAATGAAGGTTCAGTGATCGTACAACTAATCAAAGCCTTTCAGAATGATTTCTCAGTTTTACTATATTGAGATTTTTTCCCCAAAAGGATATAGTTGGTATTTCTAGTTGTTAAACAAATGTGTTAATGGATCTATTCTTCAAATATATATTCAAAAGACAACTTGACTAATTTTATATAAGTGCCAGATGTCAGTTGGATCACAGGCAAATCTTTACTCAAAAATGACTGAGATGGAAGGCTAATAGGATAGCCATGATGTATGGGCTGATGACATTTACAGAAACAGGGATCTGCGTCCAGTCCAACATGGGAGAAGAAAATCTTGTAAACTATGAATGAAAAATGGTTATGATATCAAGTGTAATTTCTTATAAATATCCACACTAGCCATGTATTAACTTGAATATCTGGTAACTTCTTGAAAAATTTAAATGTAGGGCACTTATCAAAGAATAATTTGGATAACCAGAATTTCATTTCTTACCTTTCCCCCCTTTTAATTTTTTAAAAAAGAATTTTAATGTTTATTTATTTTTGGGAAAAAGAGAAAGGGAGAGAGAGACAGACAGAGAAAAATAGACAGGGAGACAGAGAGAGATAGAGTGCAAGTGTGGAGAGGCATAGAGAGAGACACACACAGAATCTGAAGCAGGATCCAGGCTCTGAGCTGTCAGGACAGAGCCTGATGCAGGGCTCAAACTCATGAACCATGAGATCATGACCTGACCAGAAGCTGGACACTTAACCAACTGAGACACCCAGGTACCCCTCCCCTTTTAATTTTTAAAGCATGTAGGAAAAAGAAAACATATTACTCTTCTCCATTCTCAGAACCCTTTCTAGAATGGCTAATCACTTCAGAAATGGTAGGATTGTCATTTTCAAACTTTTAAAGGAATTGAGCTGACTTAGCTGGGACCCTCCACAGACTGAATTGGGAGAGAGTAGAATTTGTCTTTTGCATCCTCAGACTTCTTTTTTTTTTTTTTAATAAGTTTTTCCTTTCTATTTTTATTTTAAAATTTCCCCCTTTTTATTTATTATTTACTTATATTTTAAAGAGTGGGAGAGAGTGTGCAAGCAAAGGATGGGACAGAGGGAGAGAATCTTTTTTTATGTTTATTTATTTATTTTGAGAAAGGGAAAGCTCTAGTTGGGGAAGGGCAAAGAGCAAGAGTGAGAGAAATCCAAGCTTACAAATCTGAGCTTACAGCTCAGAGCCCAATGTAGGGCTTGAACTCAAGAACCATGAGATTATGACCTGAGCTGAAAACAAGAGTCAGACACTCAACTGACTGAGCCACTCAGGCACCCATATTTAAAAATGTTTAAAAGATTATTTTATCTTTTCTAGTTTTATTGAGATATAAGGGACATATAACATTGTATAGTTTAAGGTATACAGCATAATATTTGATTTTTTTTCTTCTCTTAATGCTGACTCTTCTACTCCAGTTCCCACAGACCCTAGATGCCCTTGGGGTGCCTGCATGACTCAGTTGTTTAAGTGGCCAGCTCTTGGTTTTGGCTCAGGTAATGATTTCATGGTTCATTGAGTTTGAGCCTTGTGTTGGGCTCCACACCGACAGTGCAGAGCCTGCTTGCGATTCTCTTTCCCTTTCTCTCTGCCCCTCCTCTGTTCTCTCTTTCTCAAAGTAAATAAACTTAAAAAAAAAAAAAAGACACTAGATGCCCTTGTATTTCTTCAAGTCTGTTCTCAGGAAGTGACTTGATAAGTTAATGCACATCAAGAGGTGACTTAAACCATTGTATGTAATCACAGTACTGATAGTGTCTGCATGTTAAAAAGCTTTCGGCCTACTGAACTCCTTTGTTTAATATCTGAAATCCATTAGCTGAACAAGTGATATTTTAGGAGAGAGGGCTTTCTTGGCACTTTTCAATCATATTCACTCTAGTCCTAAGGCTAAGTCTTTCCTTTTCTTTCAAAGTTCCTTTAATCCTAGCCATTTCTATATTTGAAATCTACTGGAAAGATACAGAATCTAAATATATATATATATATATATATATATATATGTATATATATATATATATATATATATATTTGTTAAAGAATTAACAAACAGAAAAATTAAATTAAGAAAGAAATAATCTGAAATTATGGAGAAGATAAATACCTTTGAGAATGTATTTCAGGAAAATTTTAAAAATATTTGTCTACTGTTCTCAAAATATGTTGGTAACACTTCTGGGTAATTACCTGAGGAAAATGAAAACACTAATTCGAAAAGGCATACATACCTATGTTTATTGCAGAATTATTTATAATAGCCACGATATGGAAGCAACCTCAGTGTCCATCTATAGATGAATGGACAAAGAAGATGGTGTATATACACAGTGAAATATTACTCAGCCATAAAAAAGAATAAAATCGTGCCATTTGCAATAACACAGATGGACCTAGAGTGTATTATGCTAAGTGAAATAAATCAGAGAAAGACAAATACCATATAATTTCAATTATATGTGGAATCTAAAAAGCAAAACAAATGAACAAAGAAACAAACAGAAGCAGATTTATAAATATAGAGAAAGGTGAAGAAGATTAAGAGGTACCAACTTCCATTTATAAAATAAACAAGTTACAGAAGCACAGGCAATATAGGCAATGATATTGTAATAACACTGTATGGTGACAGTGGTGAATATGCTTATCCTGGTTAGCACGGAGTAATGTATAGGACGGTTGAATCACTATGTTGTACACCTGAAACTAATACACATCGAATGTCAACTTTACTACAACAGTAAAAATAGAAAATGGTTAAGGTGGTCAAAAAAATATGTTGTTAAAAAGTCTGTTTAACAAAATTGGATTATAAAAAATCAAAATGAAGCAAAAACACAGCAATGTAAGATGAAAAGGTATCAGACTGAGATGAAGAAGAAAAGAATTTAAAAAGCTGAAAACTCAGGAGCAGGATAAAAGTCTTTTAAGCAGTAAAGAATGGAAATGACAGTGCAGAAAACACAGCCAGTGGCATATATGACAAAGTCAGGAGATTGCCTGGAATATATAGCAAAAAGAAAGAGAAGAAGATGAAAACAAGAGAAACCATGGAATATGGAAGTCAGAGAAAAGTCTCTGTGAACAATAATCTAGACTCAGTGAGAGAGCGGCAAATTATTCAGAACTATTTTTCAGTGCCCACTTATCATCACCTATTGTGCGAATTATCAAGTTTTCTGCTATGAACAAAATAAACTATACCCTGTTCTCATGGAATTGGGGATATGGAATGAAAAAAAGTCCTCAGTTAAAAAACATGTCAGTTGAGCAGAGGAGCCAAGATGGCGGAGAGGAAGGGAGCTCTGTAAACTTCATCTGCCCCATCTATTGAACTGAGAAGGACATTACTCTCATCTGCAAGAGCAGAAGGAGAAAATACGGACTCCAGAAGGAAGAGAACCTCAAGGATACCTGAGTGAGTGAGTGCGAACTGGGGAGATTGGAAAATGGGCCAGCCCGAGACAGGCAGGGGAGGTGGGAGCCCCAGCCCAACACGGGGCAAGTGCATGGAGCCCGAGAGACAAAGGGAAGAGACAGAGAGACTGAACACGCTCATAGTACTGTCTCTGGGGAAGAGGTAAAGAACACTTAACCGCGCTTGGAGAGAGAAGCTCACTCCATAGATAACTGCTGGACAGCCCAAATCCCAAACCTAGGCGGCGCAAGGGAAAGAACAGCTTCCAGCCTTGCGCCATCTCGGAGGGGAGGCAGTGGCAGTGGCAGCGGCGGTGTCAGGGGCACTCACTTTGACCTCGGTTTTGGGAGCGGGAGCACACACCTCATTTCCACGGCGCATCTTGTCCCCAGCATTGGCCGCGCGAATCCTGAATCTCGGGTGCCAACAGGGAAAAAATAGCCGCCAATAGCCCCCACCTCTGCGTGATCCCAGCAAGGAGTTGGCGGCAGTGGAGGCCTGGGCGCGTGCTCAGGCTGCAGGAGCTCCCAGCTCACTTCCAGCAGCTCCCGGCGCCTCCGGCAACAGCTGCGCACTCATTCCTCCCCCAACGCAATCACGATCCCGGCTGGGGGTTGGGTCTGTGAAGGCCCGCACTTCACCTCCTGCTGCGCACCTTGCCTTAGGCAGGGGCAGCCGAAATCCCTGCCTGAGCCAAGACAAACCGATTCCTCCCCCTAAGAAGCCAGCCACCAAAGCAAATACATCTCATCTGTGGTAGCATAAAAGTGCATGGACTGGAACTTTGAACCAAGGTGGGCCTGGAAAATACAACTCAGCTCAACCGCGGCACAAGGAGATCGGACTCATCAGAGTGGCCTACAGTGCGTAGTTCCAGCTGAGCTTGGCGTGCTGCCTATCTAATCTCTGCAGACACCAAGGTGGAGCCTCTGAGAGCAGTCTCCGAGACCTTCACACCAAACCACACCTATCCACGAGGGAGAGCTGCTGCTTTTTTTTTTTCTTATAATTTTTTTTCTTTTTCTTTTTTTCGTCATTTTTTCTTTTTTTCTTCTTTTTTTGGACTTATTTTTTATGATTATTACCTTTTTTTACTTAAATTCTTAAAATTTTTTACTCCTTATTTTCCTTTCTCCTTTCTCCCTTTTTTTACCTTCTTGCAATCCAGATATATTCTCCTATATCTCATCCCTACCTCTCCCCTCAACTGGTCATACACTTTTAGACTGTCCACTGTTCTTTGTTGTCTCTGACCCCCTTTATTTTTTTTTCTTTTCTTTTCTTCTTCTCTTCTTTTTGTCTCTTTCCTCTCCACTTTCTTTCTTTTCTTTCCCCCTTTTAATGTGTTTGTTTGATTTGTCTGTGGGTTTGTGTGTTACTGTTCCTTCTGTGTTTGTCTGTCTGTTTTCCTTCTTAGGGCTACACCAAGAAACAAGCCAAAGTGTGCATGATGGCAAGTCCCAAATATTGCTGAGTAGGGAAATAAAATATTCAAAGGCACAACAAGAGAAACTGAGAAACCATGAAAAGAATATTTCCTGAAATGACAGGCCCTGGACAGTCAATAAGCCTCCTTTAACAGAGAAATACTAACAGGTGCACAGTGCACAACGAGCTTTCTAAAGGTGAAAAGAAACAGAAAACTAGCAAAAATGACAAAACGAAGAAACTTTCCCCTGAAGAACCTCCAGGAGGAAGTCACAGCCACAGAACTGCTCAAGGCAGATCTAGACAACATACCGGATCAAGAATTTAAAAAACTTGTCATAAAATTAATCGCTGGGGTTGAGAAAAGCATCAAATGATCAACTGAGACAATGACTAGGCACTTTGAAAATGGGTATGAGGACTTAAAAAAGGCTATAGATGAGGTGAATAACAAACTGGAGGCAGCCACCTCAAGGATTGACGAGGCAGAGAGAAGAATAGGTGAATTAGAAGATATAGTTATAGCAAAAGAAAAGCTGAAAAAAAGAGAGAGAAATTGATCCAGGAGCAGGAAAGGAGAATTTGAGACCTGAGTGATACAATCAAACGGAACAACATCCGTATCATAGGAATTCCTGAAGAGGAAGACAGAGAGAAAGGTCCTGAAGGGATACTAGACCAAACTATAACTGAGAATTTCAAATCTGGGAAAAGAAATAGACATTCAAATTCAAGATGCACAAAGAACCCCCTTAAGACATAACTTGAATCGGCCTTCGGCACGACATATCATAGTAAAACTGGCAAAATATAAAGATAAAGAGAGAATTCTGAAAGCAGCTACGGAGAAAAGGGCCCTCACATACAAAGGGAAACCTATCAGAGTGCTTACAGACCTATCTAATGAAACTTGGCAGGCCAGGAAGGAATGGCAGGAAATCTTCAATGTGATGAACAGAAAAAACATGCAGCCAAGAATCATTTGTCCAGCAAGCCTGTCATTCAAAATAGGAGAGATAAAAGTGTGCCCAAATAAACAAAAATTGAGAGAATTCATGACCACCAAACCAGCCCTACAGGAAATCCTAAGAGGGACTCTATGAGGGAAATGTTGCAAAGAATACAAGGTGCCAGAGACGCCACTATAAACATGAATTCTAGGGAGAACACAATGACTCTAAACCCACATTTTTCAATAATAACACTGAATGTAAATGGACTGAATGCTCCAATCAAATGACACAGGGTAGCAGAATGGATAAAACAACAAAACCCATCTATTTGCTGTCTACAAGAGACTCATTTTCGACCAGAAGACACCTTCAGGTTGAAAGTAAAGGGATGGAGAAATATCTATCATGCGACTGGAAACCAAAAGAAAGCCGGAGTAGCCATACTTATATCAGACAAACTGGACTTTAAAGTAAAGGCAGTAACAAGAGATGAAGAAGGACATTATATCATAATTACAGGATCTCTCCATCAGGAAGAGCTAACAATTATAAATATCTATGCGCCAAATTCTGGAGCACCCAAATACATAAAACAATTAATCACAGAAAGAAACAATCTTACTGACAAAAATGTGCTAATTGCAAAGGACTTTAATACTCCACTGACAGCAATGGATAGATCAACCAGACAGATAATCACTAAGGAAACAATGGACCTGAACGACACATTGGAACAGATGGAACTGATAGATATATTTAGAGCTCTGCATCCTGAAGATAGGAAATTCACCTTCTTTCCGAGTGCACATGGCACATTCTCCAAGACAGGTCACATACTAGGGCATAAAGCAGCCCACCATAAGTATAAATGAATAGAGATCATACCATGCACACTTTCAGATCACAATGCTATGAAACTTGAAATGAACCACAGGAAAAAGTCTGGAAAGCCTCCAAAAATGTGGAGGTTAAAAACCACCCTACTAAAGAATGATTGGGCTAATCAGGCAATTAGAGAAGAAATTAAAAAATATATGGAAACCAACGAAAATGAAGATACAACAATCCAAAATCTCTGGGATGCAGCAAAGTCAGTCCTAAGAGGAAAGTCTATTGCAATCCAGGCCAATCTCAACAAACTAGAAAAAGCGCAAATTCAAAATTTAACAGAGCACCTACTGGAGCTAGAAGGTAAGCAGCAAGAGCACCCCAAACCCAGCAGAAGAAAAGAAATCATAAAGATCAGGGCAGAAATAAACAATATAGAATCCAAAAGAACAGTCAAGCAGATCAATGAAACCAAGAGTTGGTTCTTTGAAAAAATAAACAAATCGATAAACCTCTAGCCAGGCTCCTCAGAAAAAAAAAGAGAGAGCACCCAGATAGACAAAATCATGAATGAAAAAGGGTCAATTACAACCAATCCCTTAGAAATACAAGCAATCATCAGAGATTACTATGAAAAATTATATGCCAACAAACTGGACAACACAGAAGAAATGGACAAATTCCTAAATACACATGCACTGCCAAAATTCAAACAGGAAGAGATAGAATACATGAAAAGACCGATAACCAGTGAAGAAATTGAAATTATTATCAAAAATCTCCCAACGAATAAGAGCCCAGGGCCAGACGGCTTCCCAGGGGAATTCTACCAGACATTTAAAGCAGAGCTAATACCCATTCTTTTCAAACTATTCCAAAAAAATAGAAATAGAAGGAAAGCTTCCAAACTCATTCTACGAAGCCAGCATCACCTTGATACCCAAACCAGACAGAGACCCAGCCACAAAAAGAGAACTACAGACCAATTACCTTAATGAATACAGATGCAAAAATACTCAACAAGATACTAGCAAATCGAATTCAACAGCATATCAAAAGAATTATCCATCATGATCAAGTGGGATTCATTCTTGGGGTATAGGACTGGTTGAATATTTGCAAATCCATCAATGTGATCCATCACATTAACAAAAGAAAGGAAAAACCCCATCTGATCCTGTCGATAGATGCGGAAAAAACATTTGACAAAATACAGCACCCTTTCTTAATAAAAACCCTTGAGAAAGTCGGAATAGAAGGAACTTATCTAAACATTATAAAAGCAGTTTATGAAAAGCCCACAGCCAATATTATCCTCAATGGGGAAAAACTGAGGGCTTTCCCCCTGAGATCAGGAACACGACAGGGGTGTCCACTCTCACCACTGCTGTTTAACATAGTGCTGGAGGTCCTAGCATCAGCAATCAGACAACAAAAAGAAATAAGAGGCATCAGAATTGGCAAGGAAGAAGTCAAACTTTCACTTTTTGCGGATGACATGATACTCTACATGGAAAACCCAATCAACTCCTCCAGAAGCCTTCTAGAACTGATCCATGAATTCAGTAAAGTTGCAGGATACAAAATCAATGTACAGAAATCAGTTGCATTCCTATACACCAAAAATGAAGCAGCCAAAAGAGAAATCAAGAAACTGATCCCATTCACGATTGCACGAAAAACTATCAAATACCTAGGAGTAAACCTAACCAAGGATGTAAAAGACCTATATGATGAAAACTATAGAAAACTTATGAAAGAGATTGAAGAAGACACCA